>JAKTWE010000034.1:0-119704 GCA_030581955.1 Kurtzmaniella fragi
GAAGAAGAAGAAGAAGAAGAAGAAGAAGAAGAAGAAGAAGAAGAAGAAGAAGAAGTTGCTCAAGAACTTGAAGAAGACTCCGATGAAGGAGACGATATAGTGTTTGAGGTTGAAAACGACTCCGGAGATGATTCTGACTCTGAAGATTTAGACAATACTCCAAGAAAGAAGAAGTCGAACGATACTGGGTTGTCTACTGGTTTTGACTGGACTGCTTCTATTTTAGATCAAGCTGAAGAAGATTCCGAGTCTGAAGATGAAGACTTTACTCAAGAAAAGAAGAAGAAGAAGAAGGTTAAGAACTCCGTTATTGAAGACATCACTGGTGACTTGAATACAAGAGCTCCTCAATCTACCGCAGACTTCGAAAGATTGTTGATTGGTAACCCTAACAGTTCTATCTTATGGATGAACTACATGTCTTTCCAACTTCAATTGAGTGAAATTGACAAGGCACGTGAAATCGGTGAGAGATCTTTGAAAACCATCAACTACAGAGATGAAAATGAAAAATTGAATATATGGATTGCATTATTGAATTTGGAAAACACCTTCGGAACTGAGGAAACTCTTGATGAAACATTTAAACGTTCTTGTCAATATATGGACTCCTTAACTATGCATCAAAAGCTTTCTTCTATTTACATAATGTCAGAAAAATTCGACAAAGCAGATGAATTATACAAGACTATGACCAAGAAATTTGGAAAGTTTGTTGCTGTGTGGGTTGCATATGGATCATCTTTATTGGACCGCAAATTAAATGCTGAAGCCCATGAAGTTTTAGCGAAAGCTCTTAAATCATTGCCTAAGAAGTCTCACATTGAAGCAGTGCGTAAATTTGCACAACTTGAATTTGCCAAGGGTGATCCTGAACAAGGTAGATCTCTTTTCGAAGGTTTAGTGTCCGATGCTCCTAAGAGAATTGATTTGTGGAATGTTTACATAGATCAAGAAATTAAGTTGAACGAAAAGGTGAAGGTTGAAAGCTTATTTGAAAGAGCTACAACAAAGAAATTGAACAGAAAACAAGCCAAATTTTTCTTCAGTAAATGGCTCGAATATGAAGAAGAAAATGGATCTGAACAAGAGTGTGCCCGCGTTAAGGCAAAGGCTGTTGACTATGTTCAAAAGTTAGATAAAAATAACTAAAAAATTGAAATTGCATGTTAATAGTGATATAATTTAGAATTTAAATAGTACCTTTGTAGATATTTACAGTAATTATGTTAACATGATTATTTGTTAGTTTGTGATTCAGATTTGTGTAAATCAATTGTGCACAATTTGCACCCATTTTGCATCCACATTTTGAACTTCCAACTCTAAAGAATGAAAACAACCAGTCATGAAAGATATTACGTGATAAGTGGAGTTTTGTCTGTATTTATATTTTTTTACATAAAGAACTGTTGTAAAGCAAAACTTGCACCTGAATTCTATTTGTCCAAGACATTTGACAAGTTAATAGAATGTGTAGATTATGCTGATGGACTACAATGCTTGAAAAGATACAAATATGATTTAGAACAATATGGGAAAAGCCAGTACTCTACAAAATCTTTCAGAGTTTTAAAGAAGTAAGTAACAAAATATTTCAATACTTTTGAATTTTATATTAACAGGTCAAGTTGTATTAGTTTTACCGAAAATGAGCCTCATGATATTAAGATGTTAATCAAAATTCAACACTGTTTCCATCAAAGTAAGATATTGGATTACAGTAATGAAGAGAATATTAAGGCCAACAATGATTATATGATTTGGAAATTAATGGGTTTGGTTTTAGGTGTCATATGCTTGTTGGGTGCATATGGATTGAATACGCTTAAAAGACTAAAATCTTGTGAAGATGAACACCCAACCATCAATGAAAAACTAGAAAATTATCATAAACAAGCAAATAGTGAATTGAGGTCAATTAATAGTAGAATGAATAAAGGTGGAGATATATATAAAGAAATTGAATTAATTAAAAACCACTGTGGAAATTTACACGAGCAATTGTTTTTACTGAAATCTAGTTCTTTAGGATCAATATCACCAGAATTCACTGCAGCAATGCTTCCTTCTCCTAGATTATTTGATTCACTATTGCAACCTCTTAGAATAGAAACACCATATAACAATTACAAAGATAAAGCGGGAGATCAAACACAAACTAATTTCAAAATAAAAGATGATTTTAAAAGTGCTATATTGAAAGCTTTAGAATCAAATAAAAAGGAGCGGCTGGAAGTTGATAAAAAATTAAGCATTGAAGGTGGCGTGTGCTACAAAGATGTTGAACGAATTGATAGAACGGGGAAGAAATATAAGAGGGTTTTTATCCCCGGTAGGGGTTGGATATCAATCAAGATTTTGGAGAACGAAGAACAAATGTACGGAAGTAACAGCATTGTCTATAAAGAACAAGAAAATATTATTCAATGCTAACTAAAAAGCAAATGGAGATTTGTGTTTTGTGAAATATATATTTAAGGCTCACCAAAGGAGGGGAGAAAGGGAGATTCTGAAATTGTTAGACATTAAGAATGCTAACAATAATTGATTTCAATTAAGAAAAAAAACAAACCGATCTCAAGGCTAGGGTTATGTGCCAAACTGAAGCATAACAATTGAAAATAAAAAGTTAAGAATACTATTCAGATTTAATTCACGTCATCCAGCGCTAAATAATAAGTGTAACCAACAGAGTTTATTATGTGGTAATTTGACACCAACAATTTTTCAGTAAGTTGTAGATTTAAAAGTTAACAATCTAACAAATCAAAAAAAAAAAAAGAATGATTAGTGACTTCACATGCAATGTTCAGATAAGTGGAGATCTTCACAGTTAACCAAAGCGTTAAATACAGCCTTTACATATGGTGGCCGAGTTATGACGTCTTAAATTTCTCTATGATTAGGTTGAATTTTTCAAATTTTTAAGTCGTCAGGCAATACATTAATCTATAAGTTACTGATATGTCCACTTCTGTAAACGTCATACTCCAAAACTTCATTGTTAATTGGAGTTCAAATTGGAAAAGGCTGTTGTAAATCTCCGTAGAAAATAAAATACTTTAAAATAAAAAATAAGTTTGGGTTAGTTATTTCACATGCATCGCTTTTCTAAAACCTTGTGACAAAATTTTATCTACTATTATTTATAAATTAATTATACACCTTTAAACCCCGGTTTTCTATTATTCAATATTATACATATCATCAACTACTTTATAAGTAATTGTTGTGCCAAAAATTTGACGAACCAAGTGAATTGTTAAGTGTTCAAACCCCACCCAAACAAGAACATCCCTCATCACACTGAATAGATGGAACGAAACAAAAGAAAGTTATCTACATCCGATTTAGGGTCATACTCTGAAGGGAAAATCGACAGAATAGGCGAATCTCCAACTGAGACATCATCTATTAGCACAGAATCAAGAACGGCATCCCCTTCAGTCACATTACCACCATTACACCTGGTTATCTCCAGAACCGGTGATGTCAACACCACTAAAGGTGGATCCAACGACAAAGATATTTTCACTGCAGCCCAGGCTTTAGCTACTTTAACCAACAGAGGAACAAATAGTTCGACCCCTCCACCATATCAAGTTTCTCGTCTCTCTCCTTCAGCTACTTCAATGTACTCAAATCAGATTCTTGAACAACCACGCCCACAATCATTACAAGGATCGATCCCTGTTTCTCCACCAGAGGAAAAGGCACATCAACATCCCTTGGTAGCTCAAGTGTCTCGAGTTTCAAAGCATCCACTTGTAACTAATGCTGTAAAATACTATGATTCTTCAAAAAGAAATTTTGCTCCATTCAATTATGCCGCTGGAATAGTTGAAAAAGCAGCCATGCCTGTGGTCAATAAGATCGAATTCAATTTGAATGAAAGATATCAAGCAAAACAGGCTCAAAAGAAAAGGAAAGTTGATGATAAGGAGGCAAACCAAGAAACTACAAAAAGAATTCAATTTTGTTTACACATTTTGAAGCTTGCCAATGATCGTATTAACACTCTGGTATCTGATTTACAAGACAAAGTGACAACTCGAGAAGCAGAGGCAAAGGAAAAAAGGTTAGCTGCCATGAGTGAACAACAAGAAAAAAGTAAAACGGAAATAGTAACTACTGTGAAGAAACTTATAAGGTTAATATCTAATTTCAAACCTTCGTCTTTAAGTACAGACGATGATGAAACAAATCCACAAACTGTGCAAAGGGTGCAAACTATTGGAGGACAAACGGGAGAGATCAAAAATGCCATCAGGGATATAATATTAACTCTTCCTGCTGCCTTTCAACAATCGTCCACAGGACCTCAAGCAAATGACAAGGTCTTGGTGTTTGCAAAGGAATCGTTGGACATGATATCTCGTCTTACCAATGTTTTCAATGATCAACTCACCAAAGCCGAAGCCTGGGTAAATGGTGATGTTAACCCGGATCTCTCTGCATTAGAGATTAAACAAGAATTCAAAGATGAAGGTGATTCTTCAAGTGTTGGAGATGATGAAACTTTACGTGACGAGAAACAGGTGGATATCTCTGAAGAAAAAATCGCCATTAACTGAATACCTTCTACATGTAACAATACAATAACGACTAAGATATCAACAATTCAAGCAACAAGCTTAATGTAAAACCCACGCTTCAGAAATATATTTTGTATTCTCAAAACCTTCCCCATTGGTAAAATTCTTTTTTCCTCATCCTTCTTCAATAAGTAGGTAAGAATAGAAATGTAAATTTACAGCATTGTATTATTTGAGATGCTTTAGCGAACTCTCAACTTCTCGATTCTATGCCATTGTTTTTAACTTATATCGGATGTTCTTTATAGGTGAATTCGATTTTTGTACTAATATTTTATGTATCTTGTACTTATTGGAGTGATAAATCAATAGAGAAATTGGTTCCTTTTTATTTTAATTCTATATATGCTAATGTGTGAGGTTAGTATGGGTTCGGCTTACAAAAATTACTTAATATAGATGATTTGACAGGTCCATGCCAAATCATGTAAGTCCATGGGAGTATATTCCAATTTATTGCATTTGTACGGGATAGGGCAATGTGGTATACTAAATAAGTAAGAGTGCGATTGAGATTAAGATAAAAATTGGAAAACCCATAGACATAAAATAAAAAAAGCTTATGTTTCCCCAAAATCCACGGTATCAAAGTTAAAATCTTAGACCTTATTAAGAATAAGTTACCTAGCTAAGTAAGAGAATCTTATCATCTGAAAATTCAAAAAAATTGGGGTAAAGGGATATATGAAACAGTTGGAACCACAACTAAATCTACAGCAAAATTGACCCTTACTATATACAGGACACCAATTATTACTCAAAACGGCAAATTATCTTAAGCAAAAACTTCCCGATTAGGCAAACTGATGGATTTGCTAAATTTTATAGTAAAGTTTGAAGGAACCCTTGACATATTAGTTACTAGATGAAGTAATTAAATCTTTTAAGAACTAGATGAATTACCTTGAAGGGAAATATAGGTTTTTGTGCAACTATGAGAGGGGATACTTCATATATAAGAATGAACAGTCTTCTTTTTCAAGACTAAATCAAAACTTTGCAAATAGTATCTTTACCAATTAGAAAACTAGTGAAATCCAAATTATTGATACTAAATTAGTCTGATACCAAGTTCAAAATTATAAATTAGGACAATTACAATGTCAAACTTCATTCTCCAAGAAGATGAACTCTTCATGGTTCGTTATACCTGGGCCGATTTACAAAAACGGTCAAAGAATGGTCACAAAGATTTTGTGAACAGACTCTTTGCTAACTTAATCATCGCCAATCCACCTTTAAAATCTTTGTTTAGTCGCGAAGAAATCGCCCGTAAACATGCTGCTCATATGGGAGAAATAATATCATTTACTTTATCATATCTTGACGATTCGGAAACGTTAAATGAATGTACTTCTCAATATCTTCGTGAAAACCCTGAAGTTCATGACCTCGGAGTTCATTACATTGAACCTTTGGGGGTTTCTTTAATACAAACTTTACACCAGTTTTTACCTAAGGAAAAGTTGACTCCTCAATTGGAAGGATTATGGGTTAAATTATATCTTCAAATGGCTAACAATATGTTGAGATTTTCTAATGATTCATCTGATGCTCAATCTTTGATCAGTGTAGAACTGACAAGCGAATATGAAGCTGAAGTTGAAGCACCACAACCAGTCCAAACTAAGGTCCAAACACAAAGAAACTACTACAAATCTCCTCCAAAAACGTATGAGCCTGAACCTCAAACTCAAGAATTGGCTCCAACCAAAATTAGATTCCAACTTACAAGCAATGAAAAATACAGAGGTTTCAGAAGAAATGACGGTGTTCAAGATATTGAAACTGAAATTCCTCCTCGTGCAAGTGCAAGAGCTTTCACTGCTTCTCAAAAATTGACCCCAGTTTCAAGTTCTAGCCCTCTGCCTCCACCTCAATCAATGAGCACTTTTGCACCTCAAGCTCCATGTGCTCCATTTGATCCAAGAGCTAGTAGAAGAATGTCAAAGAGTCCTCTTACAGGTAAGAGAGAAGAAATGTCTCCTTCTAGCTCTGAAGATGAAAGAGAAAGAGACAGTGAAGAAGATATTCCAGCTATGAATCCTCAAAGATTTAGAAAGAATACCTTTAAAGTCATTGGTCGTAGTCCATTGAGTCCAAGTAATTCTGAACAAGAAAATTCAGAAGAAGAGGAAGAAGAAAAAGTTGAAAGAAGAATGACTTCCCAACCTCCCGCCTTTACTGTTAAGGAGAAAGGAAAGCTTCATTTCAAGAAACCACTTCCAACTACTTACGATTCTGACTCTGACGAAGAACAAAAGGTTGATTCTCAAAAACCATTTGACCCAAGATCATTTCGTCGCAGCTCTCCTCCATCTTTACATAAAGCAATGCCATCGCTTCCAACTGAAAGTGATGCAGAATCTTTGTACTCTTCTACTGCACCATTATTTTCCGACAGATCAACTCCATCCACTAGAATGTCTTCTTCTGGATCTATGAGCGTACCTGAACTGGAAGAAGAAGCTGCACTTATGGAAGAATTAATGAATATGTCAGCTCGCAAGAATGTGGTTCAACCGCAACAGCAACAAATGCCAGTTCAAACTGAATCTCAAAACTACGGATATGGATTGACTCCAATTCGTGAATTTGATGATGACGATACTTCTTCCAAATATGATAGTGAAGTCGATTCAATGAATGACTCTAATGTTGCTTATGAAAGATCTAGTAGTCATGATGAAGTTTCTTCTGGTATTTCTAGTTTGTCATTACAAAACTCAGACTCGATTGCTTCTGCCAACTCGTCACCTACATTCTCTCCAATGCAACATGGAAAGAGCACAATGAATGGTCAACAACAATACACTCATCAACCAAGATCTGCCTCTCAATCTAGTGAAATTAGTTACATGAAGCCTCTTGATATTCCTGAACCAAGAACCACTTATGCTAAGGCACAAGCCAAGTACAGAGCTTCTCCAGGTTTCATGAAGAGCAGTTTTGTTTTACAACAAATGCAAAAGAATTCTACTGCCTCAACTGTTAACAAGAAAGCCATGACTATTAATCCAGTCAAACAACACTTGTCAGCACCTGTTGCACCAGTTTCTCCAGTTATGAGAGCACCAGTTGCACCAGTTGCATCTAGGCAATCAATTCTGTCAACTTATGAAGAGGTTAAGGCCAGTCTTCCAAAAGTTACCACTCCAGAAATCTTATCTGAAGATGATGATGACGATGATTGCTTAGACTTGATCAACCTGTTTGTTCCTGTTGCCGCTCGCAAGAAGGCACAACCTCCTGTTGCCGCTCCAAAGAATGCACAAAACTACACTCAAAAGAGAGCTTCTCTTCAATCTCAAACTCAACACAGATCTCACCTGAGAAGATCATCTAATGCTACATCTGCTGACAGTATGATCCTTGAATGTGATCAAAAGAAATCATTCAGAAGCAAATTAGGGTTTTCAAGAAGTGGATCTAGATCCTCTACCAGATTGAATTCTATTAGTTCATCTACCAATGCTCACTCTAATTCTGATATGATATCAATTAGATCAGTTGACTCACATCAATCTGCTTTCTCAGATTTTTCATTTGTTAACAACAACACTCTCACTGCTACAACCTCGAGACGTGAACTGAGAGAAGAAAGACGTTCTAAAGCACCAGGCCACAAGAGTAACAAGTACAATAATAAGGTCAAGAGTTCAAAATTCAATTTGTTTAGACCAGCCATTGAAGCTTAATTGATTCCCAATACTTTTCTTTAGTAGAAAAGATTCAATCCCTTTGCAGATCTAAAATCTCTGACATAATAAGATGATTTAAGATTGCAAAGTTTAGGATAAAACAAACAATAATATTACGGCGGAAAAATTACAGGTTAGTGAGTTCTTTCAAGCTATTATTTTCATCAAATAGTAAATACTAGGTTTAAGAACATGGGTATATAAAAAATAAAAGTCTATAGTTCAAATACAAAAAGCAAAATATTTCCAATTCAATTATTTGTAAAAATATCAAAATATTCATAATAAGGTTTGTTAATTTAAAGATGTGATCATTTGAGTAAAAGTTCATCCTCTAAAGCCATGTTTAAATTCTATATAACTTCATGTTTCAGAGTTGAGGTGTTCATACGCAACAAAAATAATATTTTTTTCTTAATTAGTGCGTAACCATCGCAGTTTACATATGGATTGAATAGAATTACTACTTCTGGAAATCAGCTCAAGGATAAAAGGATAAACCAGGTCTGATTGCTTTAAACATTTATGACCGACTTGTTAAAGTTTGAACATAAAAGAGTTGTTAAATATTCACCCAAATATTCAAAACTCTCTTTGATGATCATTTTCAAGCCTACAATATCTACAATTTGACACGAGAATGATACATATTTTTTTTTAAGGTCATAAATATTTAATGTGATTGAAGATCGTTTTTGCGTGGAACGCGCATCCGCTTGCATGATATGGGCTAATAAAGATTGACCAATATTACTTGGAACATAAAATGTTCCTTTAACTCTCTAACAAGTAATACTGTGATTATTGACAATTATATCAATAGAATGTATGCTTAGCGAGCGAAAAACATAAGACTAAGCGAAAAAACAACCGCAGCCAAGATTTTCTATTCAATAAAGACAAGGCTTTATCGAGTAGTCAATAGTTGAGAAGTATTATTTTTATTTTTGTTTTTGTTTTTGTTTAAACTTTTTCACAATCTACCAGATGGTTCATAATTTGCTTAAATTTTGGTAACAAGCTTAAAATTGTTAGGGCTGTAAGTTGTAGAGAAGAATACAATACAAACTTCATGTGGAAATATTAAATAAGGGTACATGTTAAAGATTATTGTAGCCCTGCATGAGATCAAGGGTATATAAGGGCTTATAAGATTGTCATGTTACATAAAAATAGACACTTCAAGATAGCAAGGAGTAAAGGCGCTTTAAAATATTCAGGTTGATGTCTTTTAATTAAAGATTTGATTAATTTTATGCTTAATTTTGATGGGTTGATATAAAAATAAAGATCGCAACAATAGAAAAATGAAAACTAATAAGGGTTTAATAAATTGAAAGATACCAAATTCGGTTATATTAGTATATAAAATACGTAAATTGCATCAACGTACAAGAAAAACTATGTAAGGTATTTTTATTTACGGGTTGTAACAATTTAAACTGAGTTATTGATGTAATAAGCCGATTAAATTGATGTGTAATTTAATTCGTAAAATAAACAATTGTTAATATAAACTAAAGTTTCTGGGCGTATTTCAATGAAACTTCATCCGAAATAGTATATAAATTACTTCGTCATGATTTACTTTATTCGCTTGTTGAATTACTTAATTCGAAGTATTTTTTGTACAAGAAGAAATTTTTTAAAGTCTAAAATAATTAATAAACATAACAAATTATAAAGAAGAAGTGACTGAGGGAGGGGAGAAGGTCTATTTTGGATATTAAAATTATTTACTCCTCTAGTTAATAAAAAATAATTTCATGTAATATAAAAAGATATCAATATTTATAACACAATTAATGAACACAATTTTGATTAACACCTCCTTCTCATATATCTGAAAATATTAGAACAATCTGAAACTAATCGTTGCATGCACCATATTCTTTCTGCTCTATTGTTTCATGATTACATACCCATGCCTTCTATAAGTCTTTTACCATCAGCTCAAAAAAAAAAAAGCTTAAAATAGAGACGAGGAAAGTATTCTCTCCCATTTCACATAAATTTTTATGCAAGTATAGGCGCATGTTAAAAGTTGTTAATAAAGTTCGAATCTTTAAAGTATCCTGCAACCCGAACTTCACAAAGCAAAGCGCAGTACACTTAATCTCCATATCAACATCAATATAAATCTAGTTTATTTCTTGTGGGACATTTTTTTTTTCAATTTAAATTTATTTTGAACTTTATTGAACCTTGTTGTAAGTTCATCCTTTTAGAATTAAACCCATATAATATACCCATCACCTTCATTTAAAAAATATTAAACGCACATACTGAGATCCTTCAATAATGCCGACAGAATTTACGACTAATATATCAATATTGAATAAATTATGGCCTTTAGTTAAAATACCCACTTTAAAAGAAGATATATGTTCGGATATCTTAATCGAGAAAAGAACTGCCATGTATTATGATATCTTCACCCGAGAAATTATCTTTGCAACCTATCAAATTCATCCAATCATTGATTTTATCACCGAGGTCTTAACTAATTCCAACAAACAAATCTCTATCCAAGAACAAACCCATTTGAATGATAAGTTGGTCCGTCTTAGTAAGATAAACACTCGAATTTTCGATATGGGAGGAAAAGAATATAATACTTTGGGACAGTCCTTGTATAAAAGTATATTAAAGCAATGGGATGTATCTTCTTTACCAGTCGCGGTAACTTTGGAATTAAGGACATTCTATTCTTTATTTTGTGAAGAACTCTTGGAAAACGGGAAAGATTCTGTCATTATATCAGAAATCCCGGTTAAAAATGCTGCTAGTTTTGCACTTCACTCTTCAGTAGTTTTCCAAGAGGAGGATTATATTTGTGACATCGATAACGACGAAGAAGACCAATACACTTCAAATTTCTCCTGCCATACCAATAACCCTAATTACGTCACAACATTCAGCCATACTAATAGCAATGAAAATGGAAGCATAAACTACGATCCAAACAGTACTGTTGAACATACTTTTGAAACGACTAATAAACGCTACAGCTACCTTAGCTCTACTCATGCATCGCCTTCCAATAATGATAGATGTATAATCAAAAACGGGAACGGTAGCAACGGTGAGTTGTCAACCACATCTTCTCAGCTCTCATTGAACCATAACGAGGGATCATCTATTGCCAGTGACAGATCGTCTAAGTTTGGAAAAGTTTTGGTTTTTGACCGGCTTCAAACCCAGAACAACAATATTCATCGAGACACGATAGATCTTGATAAAATCAAAACCCAGTCTCACGATGATCTTCTCACTGATACTGAAGTAACTTCCGTTGACCATGTTGAACCAACTATGGTCGAAGTACACGACGAAGACGACGATGAAGATGATGAAGAAGAAGATGATTGTTTCATGATGTTAAACTCTTTCACTGATCAGACAGTTAATTCGAAAGAACCTAAAAAATCAAGGCTTAGTTTCATTGGTAAATCAAGAACAGATTCTACCAGTCTCAATTCTGATACCGCTTCTACTCATACTTTACTGAGAACGAGACTGAGATTATCAATGAATTTGTCTAAACAGAGATTCGACTTATCGAGAATTCCAACTAATGGAAACACAGGACTTCTCCATAAAAGCTCCAAAGGAAAAGAAGATTGCGTGATTGCTTGAAGCAATTAATATACAAACATACCAACTGCATTCTTTTGCATTTCCTACCACGAAATAATTATGATTAACAAATTAAATTATATAGAAAGTAGCTAAATTTTTAATATATCCATAAAGTGTGTATTGTCACTTTTTTATTCAGTTGTATTCTGTAACTAACATTTCCTTAATTTTTAAAACTCAATAAGGTTTTGAAGTAAGTTTTAATCAAGACAACGACTTTGTGAGTAAGCATATTACACTATAATACTAATGTCTTACTTCAAACAAACTTCATTGTCACATCCAGAAGCACCATCAACACTACATACCGCTTGAGTAGCACCATAAGCACTAGCCTTTTTGCTCAACACAGGTTTATTATCAGTGTAAAATTCAGGTTGAATAGTAGCACTGTGAATTCCGTAACGATGTAAAATTTCACGAACCAGAGTAACAACTCTAGTAAATGCAGCCTTATCAATACATTCAGCATCTTGTGGAGTATCTTGAGAAGCATTGCTATTTAATTCCAAGTGTAATGAAGCAATTAAAATATCTTCATTCAATCCCCAAATATGGAAATCATGTACTGACTTAACGTCTTCAAGCCTAATAATTTCAGATAAAACCTTATTTGAATCGATTTCAGCAGGAGCAGCTTGTAATAAAATTTTTGAAGCTCTCAAACAAAGAGGTAATGCAGAACTAAAAATGATAAGAGTAATGATAAGAGAAACCAATGGATCAGTGTAAAATCTCCAAGAAAAATCAGTTTTCCAAATAAATAAACCAGTGATAATAACACCAACGTTACCCAAAGCATCACCTAAAACATGCAAGAACACACCTTCCATATTCATAGATTTCTTTTTGGTAGAAGACTCATGATTATCGGTAGAATCATGATCATCATGCTTATTACTTAAGAGAGGTCTGTTTTCTTCATTAGCAGAAAGTCTACCAACAACACTATCTGGGAAATAATCAGTTATATTAGTAGATGATCCATTACCATGAGCAGTGAAAGAATTGTTCACAATACTTTGTTCTTGACTGGATCCAATGTGAGCTTCTTCATCAATATCAGCATGTGAATGACCAGAGTCTTCATGAGAATGAGAGTGACCGCTTCCACCACCATGAGAATGACCATGTTCATGGAAGAGAGCTAATCCAAGAAAATTACTTATTAATCCTGCAGTTCCAACAATCAAAACAAGTTTTGGCAGTTTTAATTCTTGTGGTTCAAAAAATCTTTGGATTGCTTCTATAATAATTGTAAAACACAAGGCTAAAAGAAACACGGCATTGATTAATGCACCCAAGATCTCAGCTCTTTGCCAACCATAAGTATATTTACCATCAGCAGGTTTGGTGTTCTTAACTCTTACAGCCCAAAGAGCAATAACAAGAGAAATGATATCGTTAAGCATGTGGAACGAGTCAGCTACGAGTGCCAACGAATGAACGGAGTAACCAACTATTGCTTCCAAAAGGAAGAAACCGATGTCGAGTACCAATAACGATACAATTCTGATTTCCTTTCCCTTCATCATAAAGTATATCGGTTCAAGATACTATTAATTAAATGAATGTTTATCCTAAATGCAAGATTTAATATGCCAATAGTTTTCTTCAACTTTTTCTTTGTTATTATTTTCTAATAAACTTGCATCCAAATTCAATTGTTGTAAAAAATGAATTCGCAGTATATGCCTCACTTTATAGGAAAATCGGACACACGGTCTTTTGCACGCACTGGGGCAAGTGGCGGAAATATGGTGGAACGAGGAGGCAAAAAAACAAAGAAGATTAATTGTGAAAGGGGTCATAAGACTGAAATTGAAACCCAGCTGATTTAAATATATGAAAAATCACTTACCTTATTAAAAGATTTTTTGTGGAGAGGTAGAAGTAAAAAGGGGCTTACGTAAGGCTGTAGACATCTTATTTTATTTTATTGATCTTCATCAAATGGATGTTGCATACGCAAACCATCTATGTATCAAAATTAGTTACCTTGGTGGTTGTCCATTATTCAATAAATTAAAAGTCATAATACCGTCCCTGGATCTGGCTTTCAATCGGCTTTTAGTTACCGGGTTTGCTTGCATTACATAATTGGCTTTGACTAATCCGTGCTGCTCCGAATGCAAATTAGTAAAAGTACAGATTCCGCAAAAAAAGGTCCAAATTACTACAACTAAAACTGGGTGCATTTTAACATTATTATGAATTTTTGTAATGCATCAAAGGGCTGTTTTTTTTCTATTAAGCGACCAATTAAACCTTATTGTGACCCAATTGATGCAAGCGGATGAACTTTTTAATGCAAATCTACTAAATGCATCGAATATCTTTTTATCTCTTGTCTATTCTGACCTGTCGTTTCTTTTACCATTTCATAGGTTGACGCCACTATTTTAAAATTAGAAACCTGTCGCATTCCAAAGCCCTTGCAAATTATAATTACAAATTATACAGACGATTTAAATTATCATACACCTTCATATTTTTATTTACACATTAAACAATAGATCTCTCCAAACTTTCAATGCATATATTATTGTTTTCACAGAAAAAATGAGGTCCCTTTAAAGAATCTACAAAAAGTACAGTTAAATATAATATTAAAATATCTATACATCACTGAAGGCAGGAATAAATACCATGAAAATCATCTGTAAAAATATAAAACAGAAAAAAACATGTCTAAAAAACCTGCCCAAAGGTTTATGGGGTGTTTTTATTTGGCCAAAAAAACTAAAACAAAAGGGTCGTTTTTGAAACTCCCTTGTCAACAAATGGTTAACTCAATAGTTAATAAAATATCAAGTAGGAAATATTCAGCAATAATCAATAATAATGTGGAGATTAAAGGTGAATTTAAAATCAAGCAAAGCTAACATATAATATACAAATACGGTAGTAAAAAATAGTAATTAACGCAGTATCATCTAATTTGCAGTCGATGATCCTAAGAGTTCGTTAAATGTAATTTTTTGACCTTGAGGAGGATAAGGAGCAGCAGCTTGAGCTACTGGAGCACCATGGTAGTTTTGATGATAAGGTGGTGTTGGTAAGTGACCAGCACCATTAATTTGATAATTGATGTTACCCAGTGGAGAATGTTGATAAGTATATCCATTTTGAACAAACTGATTACCTCTGTGAACCATAGGATGATTCATTGGACTAGGATAAACAGGAGGCATTGCAGGTTGTCCGTAAGGAACAACTGGGTACATCAAGTGAGGATGCGGTTGAGGCGCATGTCCAGGAATAGCAACAGGTGGTGGGCCCATCATTTGGTTGGGCATAGGATGAGGTCCTCTTTGAATAGACATATTTCCTTGTAAAGGGGAGATAATTGCAACACCATTATTGTTTGCATTTCCATTAGCATTATTACTTACGTTAGAATTAGTAGTACCATTACCTTGAACTACCTGATTCTTTGGAGAAGTAGATTTAAACGTTGGCTTTGGTAAAGCTAAGGCAGCTGGAGAAGAATGAAAAGATGACCCAGCATAAGTATCTTCAACAGGTTTTTTACTATTTGAAGCCAGCTTCGATTTTTTCTTTGATTTATCTGTAGACCCTGAGTTGGCATTAGATGCACCATTTGAAATTTGGTTATCTTCAGCTTCAAAATTGTTTCCAGAAGGTCTAAAATTTGGTTTAGTACCATTTGGTAAACTTTGTTCATGCTTTGCAGATTTTTTACCACCTTTGGAAGGTTTTGGATCATTAGAAAAAACAGGATTGGAACCATCAGGAAGTTGAGGTGTGGAAGCACGACTGGCTTGAGTTGGTTTTTTCAGTTGCTTCTTGTTGTTACCACCAAAATCGACAGCTTCACCATTAGGTAATAACCTAACTGGAGGAGAAGAAGAAGTTTGTTGCTTCCCTTTAGTCGACTTTTTCTTATTGGCAGCTTTTGAAGGCAATGTCGTTGAAGGCGCCCTCAGCGGTTCGTTGTACGTTGGTTTCGAATGTATTGGTAAAGGTAACTCGTGAGCCATCATGGTTGCAGTTAGTTATATGTATATATTCACTAATACTTCTTGAAAGAGTCATAAAATTTAAAGTTACTGTTAGGTAAAGTGGTGATGATGTGTTAAAGTATTAATATATTAGAGGGAAGGGGCCATGGGCCATTCGTGCTGGAAAATACACACATACAATAAACTGAGCAATAGGATACAAGCACCGCCAAGTCTGTGCAGAACTCCTTTATTAATTGGGAAATCGGATTTCCATATACAGGAAGCAAAAAAGCAATTAAGCATGGTCTGGAACTCTACAATAGAAAAGCATAATAGAGTGACTAAGTAAGTGAGGTGATGCAAAAAGAAATTCAATAATAAAAGATTCAACTTAATAGTTACATTAGGTGTTAATATCAATATTATTCACAAGTATCTATTTAGAGATGGGGTCAACTACTCCCAATTGAGTTTCGAGATTGTTATTTGTTTTCAACTAATTGCCCATTTAAGGTTTTCCATCACATATGGATCAGTCTACCAAATAATGCGCTCGTAAACTTCTCTTCATAGTATATTTGAATTTATACTCCACATTTGGACTTCGAAACCAACAAAAGTAAGTCAAAATTAAATCTTATATATACATTAATAGTCAGCAATCCTTGATTTGTATCTCATATTATTATTTTTTTTAAACTAGTTTAGTATATTTAGTATTTAGTATTTAACTTTGCCCTCCATTTCTTATGTGTATCAACACAGTGATGTAAAATTTCAACATCACTTCAATTTACCCGAAAGCACACCCGAGAAGCCTATCAAAACCATACCTGCTAAACACCATAACATGACAAAATTCAGAGACCCTCTATTAAATGCAATGGCAGAACTAAACATAGATAAACCAACTACCGTTAAAAATCCACTAGTTCCTGCCATAGTCAATCCAAAAATATAATTGAGTTGTCTCAAATCAATACCTTCACTGGTATTAATAGCTAAAAATGCATAACCACAAAGAGCACCAATAGGTTGAGATAATCCTCCTAAGGTTGCACTTATCGCAACCGCTTTTAATTTAGCAAACCTGGTTTTGCTTCCCGCCATCAGATAATATAATGGTAAACACATCAGAAATCCTTCAGTAAAGTTATGAACGGTTAAACTCAAGAAGATTTGAAACCCAACAGCTTTATTGGTTTCAGAAGTGATATAAGTTACAAAACCTTCTGGAAGTTTATGCAATACAATAGCCAAAGTAGTCTCAACGGCGATAAGTAGAAGGTGGGATTGTGGGTTAGTAACGTGGTGATGATGCTTTACTGGATCTTCTAAATCTTGAGAAAGAGAGTCATGGTGGCCATAATTTAACTCAGAAGTAGGTTTTTGCATTGATGCGTGATTTATAGATTGTTGATCTACAACATTCCCCGTAATATTGACTGGTGACGAAACCAACCTATCTTCAAGATTACTATTCTGATTGAAAAGATAGACATCAGCAGATGCATAACCTTTACATTCACCAACATTGTTGGGAGTAAAGAAATGAAGAAGTGATTTTTTGCGATACAAAAGTGGAGATGATTCGTCCGGGTTCTCAGTATCACAGTTATGCTCATGAGCATTGTAAGGAGCAGATACAACCATAGACAGTAAGTTTTCAGACACTCCTTGGGAGGAAGAAGATGGAATGCAATCAGTAGAAACCGGACGAGAGTCTTTCAAAGGCATATCCAAGTCATCAGAGCTGCTGGCCGATTCATCATGATGACTATGGTGATGATTCAGGAATGTGCCACGAGAATTCTTTGAATGAGGCACTTCATGTACATGAGATTTGCCATCATGACCCCCATGCTTACAATGAACCACAGATTCACTTGTAATCAAATGCAAAATCATATTAAATGACAAACAGATGGCGATCCCGATGGTATATGAAATGAACATGCGTAAACTCAATTGTTGAAGTGTTAAACCTTCTTCCTTGTCGTAGGACTTCTTTAAGTAAGATTTTGCCTCCGGCAAGAGTCTATATAAGGCAGTGAAAGTCAAACATCCAGCACTGAAAGAAAGGCAAGCATTCATAAAGGCATAATTCTCCTTAATAGTGAAATCAAACCGCCGAGTAATGAATTTGGGTACCAAAAAATGGTACAAATCATCTATGAAAATGATGGAACATCCACCCACACAAAGGCAAGACAGAAGAAATGTCAAGAAAAAGCCTTGGTTTAAATCTATCATATGTGATGTTCAAAAAAATTCGATTTCGGTCACTTCTATGAGTTTCATCAATATATAGATGATACTTTGGTTGCCTATTCTTAGGATATTACCTTAGAGGTTATCGTATGCAGGTTGGCAACATTATTTATGCAAGATGTTTAGCAATAATAGAAAATAAAGAAAATAAAAAATATAAAAGAGATCCCAAGGCATTAACCTGTCATCAGGTGGTTATTTATTAATAGAAAGGGTATATATATATATGCTTGAAGAATTCTTATTGAATGAATAATTATTGACTAAGAAAACCCCCCCATTTTCAATCTTTCTTGCCGACATTATCCAATTCAATATCTTTATTATTAAGAGGTAAAGAAGAATAAGCACCATTGTTATCAGCTTGATTTCTTCTCCAAGGTATTCTTCTATGATTGGTACTTTTCCCAGCAGCTTTTCTTCTTTTGATTCCACTTAAATCAGTACTACTTTTGTTGATATAAACAAACAAGTACATACCTAAAGCAGCCAAAGCCACACAAGTTGGCATTAACATCATAATCATGTATTTTTCAGAGATCCCTTCCTCTATTTCAATACCTAATTGTATATTTCTCTGTTTTTCTTCTAATTTCTTTAAATCTGCGTGTTGTCCTTTGGACACTTTGGTACCTTTAGATAATTCAACAATAACGTATTTATCTAACAAATTGAATTCTTCATCCAGAACATTATCTGGTTGAATACTAAGCAGAGCTCTTCTGGTATATCTATCATTCCCAATCCATTCTTCAAGAATTTCTAGTGGGAAATATCCTTCATCCTTATCAATCCATTCAGAAGAATAAAGGTTTCCAGTTAATGTTCCACCGGATTCAATAATAGCAGATCTTTTTCTTTTCCAACCCACTTGTTTGGCAGATTCTTTAACTGCAGTCAAATGAACTCTTACTTTCTTAACGTCTTCACCAAAGAATCTACTAAACCAGGTTACAAAATATGTCTTGTCAACAATGAATCTAGAATTGTCTTGAGGAGTACAGAATGGTTCTGTTAAAGTATCTTTACCAAGTCCCTTTTTGGTATAACGATCAGGAACACATCTAATAATAGGATTAAGATTTCTGTAAGTTAAATCTTCTTCTATGTATTCAACTTCTTCATGAATTTGATCGTCTTTCATGTTATGAGCTTGCAATTGTTCCTTATTGTAAGTGACAGTAGTTGCAGTGGCAAAATATGTACCATAAGTTGGAGAGGCCTTCTGAGTAATCCCATTCTTAAGTTTTGGTTGAATGGTTTTAGGCAATCCTTCCTTGTTAAGAGATATCCATTTCTCTAAACCATTGGTGGTAGATGGAGGTTTTGTGGCAAAAGTCACCCCCCCTATCACGGTAGGAGTAACAATCTCTTTTTTATCGTCATAAATGGTTCTTACCCAAGGCTTCAATACCTCGCTAGTGGCTGTTTCTCCAGCCTCAGCTTTTGCTTTCTCATCTTGAATCTTCTGATATTCAGGGTTAACAATTTTCCCCTTTGCCCTTTTTTCAAGCGGTCTAGACGTGATCTCTGCATCAATACAGGCTACTGCTTGTACTAAAATACACGAAGCCAATAAATTCGAGAGTTTCATGGTGAAATCAAAGGATTCTCGATATCAGTTTTAGAGTTTTTGTTGTATTTTTGATTGGAAAATCAACTTAGCGCGACGGCCGTCTGAGCCGATCATCTAAACAGAGAAGAAAAAAATAATTTAAAAAAAAAAAAAAAAAACACAATACAATATACGATTCATATTGAGGGAATTTTTCAACAGCATAACATCAAAAATCAAGTTATTCAAAGTAATATTGTGTATGACTTAAATATGTATGTACAGAATAGACCATACTTGAGTTTTAAGAAGAAACCAACGCATTTCAGCGTTGATATCATAGAGCTCAAAGCATCAAAAGAGGAAACAGAAAAATAAAACTACACATCGCGAATTGCAAATGTTCCTTCTTCAAGTGAATAGTAAACTCCAGTTCCACAAAAAAAAACGGCACTGGATATTCAAAAGCATGAACGGGGTTTTTCTATGGCAAGAAAAAAAATTCCATCATTGAATACATGAATTTAAGTATAAAATGAAACTATGCTAAGATTGCCAAACTAACTGAAGAAGAAAATTTTGAAAAAACTCAAATGTGTTTTTCTTATAATGCTGGAAAATTATGTGGTCCGGGTAAATGATTTCAAGCTTTGGGGTCAAAGGTCTTTAGCAAATAATTTGTTGGAAATAAAAGTGATTTCGTTCCATAAACTTGGAGTTTCAAGTGACGAAGGAGTTCTAAATTTAATAGAATCAAGCAATTGGTTGTAATATTCAAATTTTTTATTGTAAATTTCAATCAATTGTGGTGAGCTAGAATTTAAAGTAGCTGCAATGAAATCATCAGGAAGCTCAATATTAGTGAGTGCGAAAAGATATGATGCATACAAAATCTCAGTAACGGTATCTTCATTAGTGTATCCATTTCCTGAGTTATTCTTCTGTTTAATATTTTGGCCAATTTTTTCTATGGCATCATTATGTTTCAATATCATATTTAAACATCTTATTTTAAATGTAGATTCTTGTAAAATTTGTCTACTTTTAGATTTAGCTAACAATTGCTTTTCATGTAAAGATGATAATACTGGAGCACTGTCATTAATTTGAGAATTTTCATTTACAGTCTCAGTCTCCACATCTACTACAGCCCCCTTTCCATTGAAGCTGAACAAACCAGGACTCTTGGAATCCAAACCTATGGTACGGATCAAATTTTGAGCTGAATAATAAAATTTCAAAGGTTGATTATACATCATTGGGAAGGGGAAATAATGCTGAAAAAGCTTTCGGGTATATTCTTCGTAGTTTTTAGTAACAATATACAAATTGTACTGGTTTATAGCATTGAAATTGGTGCTTATAAACGAAATCAAAGCTTCTTGGTTAAGATCCAATGAATGTCCATCCTGCTTCAATATGTATGATACTATATCTCTAAATCCACAATATTTCTCGCTGTTTTCTGTGATCAACACTGGTAATTTATGAGTAGGTGAAAGATTAGTATTGTTAGAAAGCACTATTTCAAAGTCTGCTTTTTGGGATGCCAAAAACCATGCACTTGCTATACATTCAGGCTCTATGATCAGCAAAGAGTTATCATATCCCCAAGCGTGTAATTCTAACATTGGAATAGCCAAATTCAAGTAGTTTTGAGTGTTCAATCTGTCACAACTCCGAATGTATGAAACTTCAAAAGTAGTTAGCAAACGTATTTGGTTGTGCGTGATGAAAAATAAAAATAAAAATAAAAATAAATAATTGACCAAACGAAAAATCACATACTCAAGTATCTAAAGTGTTCGAGTCATTCAAAACACCCACAGATATACACCCATAATAATGTTCATTCCATCAGAAAGAAAGAAAAGATTGAATCTAGATATTATAGGTCAACTTGAAGATGAATTAGAGGCAGACAAGTTGAATTACGATACATGGCAGAAGCTTATTCAGCAAGTACTTGCCAAGGACAAGGAAGAGCAAGTCAGAGCAGTGATGGGCAAATATTTAAGCATTTTCAAGTTTGACGGTGATCAGTGGTGTACATATATTAACTACGAGATGAGTAGAGGAGAGTTCAAGAATGTCCAGAAGTTATTCACAATGTGTTTGGCCAACACCACCAGTGTACCACTTTTCAGATTATACGTTCTGTACGTACGTCGTGTCAATGATGTCATTACTGGAGGAGACAAAGCTAGAAGTACTGTAGTTCAAGCGTTTGAATATGCAATCAAAAGAGTAGGTTTGGACATAAGCAGTTCAGATCTCTGGGAAGATTACCTTGATTTTTTGAAATCTTGGACTCCTGGTCAAACTTGGGAACAACAACAAAAAATCGATTCTATTAGAAAAGTATACAAAAAATTATTACAAACTCCTACTGAAAAATTAGAAAAAATTTGGTCTGTTTATACCAATTGGGAAAATGATCTTAACCCTGCAACTGCAAAGAAGTTCATCGGTGAAAAATCAGCTGAATACATGTTGGCAAGATCTTGGTTCACTGAGTGGACAAATATTACAGAAAGAAAATTGCGCAGAGATACTATCATACCATTCAAGACTTTTGATGATAATAAAGATCATAAGAACTTGATCCGTTCTCAATTAAACTTATGGTACGCATGGATTGAATTGGAAAAGAAAAACAAATTAGAACTTAGAGATGAAGGAGTAGTACAACAAAGAATAGAATTTGTTTATAGAAAGGCTCTCACTACCATTCCTTTTGCCCCAGAGTTATGGTTTTATTTCAATAAATTTTGGCTCTCAAGTAACGAAGAAGCTAATTTGAACAAATGCATTGAATTACTAAGTGAAGGTTTGGTATTAAATCCTCGCTCATGTATCTTAACTTTTCAATTATCTGAATTATATGAAAAGGAAAGTAGTCCTGAAAAGTCCAAGGAAATTTTCCAAAATGTCATTAGCACCCTTGTAGCAGATCTCGATGTTGTGAATAAATCTATCGAAGATTTGATATCTACTGCCGAATTACAAAGTTCAAATAACAATAACGGTGAAAATATGGATATTGATAGTGATGAGGATCAAGAATATCAGCAAGAAAATAATAACGATACTAAAGTACCTCAGTTGAGTGAAATGGAAGTTGGAAATTTAGCTAGGTTGGAGAAAATTCAGATTGATTTAAATAAAGTGATAACTTTGATTTACACTAAATACATGGTTTCTACTAAAAGATCTGGAGGTATCAAAGAAGCTAGAAGTGTATTTAAGAATGCTCGTCAAAGTTTCAAGGCTGTTGGTCATGATTTCTACGTTCAAAATGCTCTAATCGAATATTATTCTGATAAAAGAGATACCGCAAATAGAGTTTTCCAATTAGGAATGAAACTGTTTAACAAAAACGGGCAGTTTTTATTGAAATATTTGGATTACATGATTATGATCAACGATATTGAAAATATGAGAGTCTTATTTGAACAAGGATTAACCACATTGTTAAGAGAAATTACAACTGAGACTGAAGGTGTAGAAGATGCTCCTAATTCCCCATTGCAAGCCTATCTTAAGATGAAAAAAGACAAGGATATTGTAGAGAAAAAGGAATATATCAGAGAAATGTTCAAAAGATTTGCTAAATTTGAAACTAAATTTGGAGATTTGAATGCTGTTAAAAGTTTAGAAAGCAGATACGAACAATATTTCCCAGATGATGACCAATTAGATCTTTTCAGTGATAGATATACTGAACCAGGAACTATTGATGCGATCAGAATATTTGATATGGGATATCCTGAAGACGAATTACCGCAGCAAACAGCTAACAGCTCTAATCGTAAGGTACAAGCTGAAAAAATCATAAGCAGTGCTTCGAATGAGATTGAAAATTATGATTTAAATAATAATTCCACAACCCAACAACAAAACGATGATCCTAGTCAGCATTTTGTTGGAAGTACAACCTATAATTTACTTAGAGCACTTCCAAGCTCTTCATACTTTGGAGGTTCAAAAGACCATGTATTTGATTCGAACAAAGTTGTTGAATTACTTTTGAATATGCCAAAAGTACCAGGTCTTGATATATAGATTTCAATCATTTAATCATTTAATTATATAATCATTTAATTATTTAATCATTTAATCATTAAATTTTTTCTATAAAACTGTAAGTCTTCAGTAAGTTGCGACATCTCTATTTGTGGTAAATTGGGTGCAAATTTATTTGCCAATTGTAATATCAAAATCCGACCTAATAAACGACTTCAGATGAATTTACTTAGATTCATGAGATCAAAAGCTTTCGATTCTTACATAGATGGCCATACTAAACTCAAGTGTAGTCTATTTAATTTATCAATTTTGACTGTTTTTGTTATATTCATTAATTTGTTGAATTATTTTGTCTTGACAAATGTTAACTATCAATTACCCACAGTTGATGTCATTGAAATTCTTAATTCTCCACCCCCAAGGATGGCAACATCAAATCAGGTTTATGAACTATTAAAAGACATCTATTTGAGAGGCGAAAAAGATTATTTAGCAAGAATAAACGAATGTACAATAGTGGTAGAGCCTAAATTCAAAATTAGTACGAATAGAGTTACTTTGGATCTCAAAGAAGGCTACTATTGTTTTACCAAATCTACAAAAGCAAAATTATTGTCTCCTACATCAATAACCACATCAATTTCAAGACCTATTAATATTTTTCAACCTTCAACTTTTGAATCTTATCTTAATTTAATATTTGACATTCTTGAAAATCCAAAGAATGGCAGTAGAGCAACTACAATCCGACTCATTACATTATTTAAATTGGTATCGATTGCTCGACTAGGAGTTATAATCTCCAGCGTTTTATTCTACATGACGTATTTTTTCTACAATATAACTGGGTTTAAAATGGATCAAGAATTATTCAAGTGGTGGTTTACTCTTTCAACGTTGTGTTTATTTTGGCTGTTTTTTACTGGCCTTAGTGTATTAATAATTATGATGATCAATTTCAAAGCACCTCAATTATTATTTCACTTCACTTTGGTTTTGTTTTCAATTCATTTTGTATCGGAATTGTGTGGCGTAGCCTATGGTATACAAAGATGTATCTCAGTTTATAATGCTTCCAGAACATTAAGTCATTCATATCCCAAAAGCTCTCCATCTTCTGACAATACAAAAAGCAGTTCTGAAAAGTCCAAAAAACTGAAACCTCATTCGAATTCAAATTCAAATTCAAAATCTCCAGATTTTTTACTTCAATCTCATGGGAGATCAAGTTCCAATACTTCTAGTATGATAGATTGCTTTGATCCATTAAAAACCAGAGAGAACCTCATGTCACCGTCCAGCAACCCCAAAATCAGATCACCACCCAAAATTGGTATCTTAAATAGTAATCCACTTAATATTGACAACCGCAGCGTGAGTGCTCCTATAATATACTCTCCTACAACCAATTCCCCACTATCAGCTAATCCACCCGAGGAATACAAATATCCTACAACGGTAAAAAAACTGCCTATCGCAAAAACTTCAAAATCAAATCACAATAACTTAGAAATCAATAAACAGAGAATTTAATAAATATCATACTTATGATCAATTGAAAAAATCTTTAATTGCTATTATACATTATTTACAAGTTGAAGAATTATTTTATCGACGGCTATCAGAATCAAAAACCGAAATGAAGTCTTCAAAAGTGGGTTTAAAAGCCCAACCATCTATAGCTTTGTATATATGCATGATATCGTCAGTGGAAAGTTCTTTGGAAGATTTACCAAGAACCTCATCAGGAATGATTTTGAACATTTCTTCTTCGTACCCAGGGGCCAAACTCTTCATATTATGTCTAACAGAAGAAGAAGTTTTGTAAAAAAGAATTCTTAAAATATACTCGTAAAGATCAATGTCAACGTCCAACTGCTGCTTTTTGGGCAATATCTCTAAGATAACCAATTCACCGGAATCTGATGACACTGATCTTTTGGGCAATAAAATCGGTTGATCCCTTATCAAAGTGTTTGGATCATGCCCTGTCCCATTTGGAGCAGAAGTTTCCGTGGTCTCCGTTAGAGCTACTATTTTGGTATCAGTGAAAGTATCCCTTTTGACACCAGTTCTGTTTCTTTTTATAAATCGCTCTTGAGCAGTGAATTTAGCGCCTGTATGATCTGATGCAAAACAAATCATTCTAACCAATCCATATTTTTGTAACCAATTGCCGTATGCACAGCACATAATCCATTGAGCAAGTAATGATTCGCCAAATTTGAGAGGTGTCAAATTACCTATGATGAGTAATTCATCACTTATTTTATCTGAAGGTAAGGTTCTTGGCAGAATTAACTTATCCTTATGAACCAAATCATCGTATGACTCCCAAACATACCCATCCTTTTCGTACAACTTGAAATTTTCAGCGTTATTGGTTTCGTCACTCAACTGTTCTATTCGTTGTTCCCATAATGCAACGTTGTTTTTGTTGCATTCCATAAGGATGTGATTTCTAGGTTTCAACTCGTAATTCAACATGGTAGAAAAGAGTCCATACCCAGGAAATACATCTATGATATCTAATTTTTTAGAAGCATCAGGGTATTGCAGTTTTAAATCCAATTTGTCAATGACTTTTTGACACTCATCTGCCTTCGTTAAATGCTTAAATCCATACTGAGTACCTACTAAGGAACTCTTTTTAAAATGATTCAGGAGGTGCGGATTGAATGATCTGAGATTCTTCGGGATTTGCATTATATGGCTGATACACCTCTGCTCTCTTACAAGATACTATGCGTGTGTATGCTGCGCAGACCTCGAGAGTCAAAATCAGTCAGTGATTCTTGAATTTTTCAGTCAGAAACGCTTTACCAAAAAAAATTAAGATTTCAAAAAAAAAAAAAAAAAAAAAAAAAGAAGATACTTCTTTGCATATTCTTGTATGGAGAGTCAGGGTTATCAAAAGTTAAATTAAACGCTATTATATCAGAGATTGTCAGAGTTCTTGCCATAAGCTAGCATCCATATCAAACCCGTTTATTCATTACCTGTCTATGTCAATCAACGCAGCTGTGCTTGTCGAGGGCTATTTAGAGTCTATTCACAGAGGTAGCGTACCCTTTCTTTTAGAGGAAGGCGAATCAGTGAAGTATAAGACTGCCTCCGAAAGAAATACTTTGAAAGTGCATTCCCTGGTCTCTAATTCGAGAAAGATTAATATCCTGACTGAAGATGGGTTTTTGTATCTTACCAATCTCCGCATTGTTTTTGTTGTTATGTCAAAGGGTGACATAAATTCATTCCAGGTATTGTTATCTAAGACCAAATCTTTACAATTTTCTCATAAACTAGTGTCGCCATGGTTTGGCGCCAACTATTGGGAGTTTTTGTTTAATAGTGGTAATTCCAGTGATGGATTTCCGCCTCATGAATGGTTCAAAGGAACCATTATGTTCAATGATGGAGGTATATTTAATTTTGTTGCTGCATTGGATGTTTTACTTAATGACGTAGTAAATAATTCACACATTGATGAAGAACTTCCTCGTTATTCTGAAATTTAGACTTAAATACTTAGTCACAATATCGGTGTTTCTCGGGCTTACAAAAATAACTACGATAGTTGGGTATCAATGGATTATAAGCTAATTTTTTTATATTATAAGTTATATTATACATGTGTTTCTACTGTAATTTTTTAGTACAAAAAATAGTTGGTCATGATTTAATGACCTTCAAAATTATAATCCTCTCCAGGACTATTTAACATATTATCATTCAATAAATCAGAATGGAGATTAGTAACCGCTTGCTCATCCAAGTGATGATCATCTGCGTTCGTGTTTGGTCGAGAAAGTTCATCAATGTGTGTTTCTCCTTGAAATCCATTAATTTGTTCAGAGTCCACTTGCATTTCCTGTTCTCCTAATTGGGGAATAGATTCAACTGGTCCACCTGCAACTGCAAGCGACTCAACTTCATCAACCACATTGTTAGACTCAAATGGGGTGTGAGTAAAGGCATTCTTTTCTGCTTCATCCAATTCAACATCCCCTGTCTCGGGTTCTGCAGTGTCGCCAATGGATTCTGGCCCTAAAGGAGTATCTTGCGTGTCATTATCACCTGGTTGAACCGAAGGTGTACCATTTTTAGGATGTAAAGGTTTCAAAGCATAAACCATATCAAATTCCGTAAAGTCACTATATTCAGGTGGTGCCTTTTCGCCGTAAATTGCTAAAAATTTGGATATAGCTAATTCTTCTAATTCTTTGGCATCTTGATAAACAATTGATCCTTCTTCATTGTATATTCTTGCATTACTGAACATCAAATGAACATCTTCAAGAAATTCTCTAATTGTTTTATATACTTTAGTATCAATTCTCTTTCTGACAGCGTCAAGAGCAATTGGATTCCGAATTAAAATGTAATAGTCTGGATATAACTTTCTCGAGGGTTTAACCAAAAACAAATCACTAAGTCTTCTGCCATGTTCATTGACATGCTTCATGATCACTTCATAAATTAAGTTCATGTTCATTTCCAATTCATCTCTCTCGTCCTGTGAAAGAGGGTCAGAGCCTGGTGCAACTCTTATCAACAATGCACCTTTCCTAGGCTTTCTACCTCTAACACCGGGCTTGTTCTTACGAGGTCTTCCTGGTTTTGGTGTACCAGTGCTAGATTTTGGTCTTTTAATGGTACTTGCATCTTTATCGAGGAGTTCACTCTCAATCTTTCTTTTCCGAGCAAGAGAACTAGCCCTTGATTCAGAGAGAACTTCGTCATCGGCGTTCTCAGCTCTTACCTTTTTCTTTCTTCCTCTCTTCCTAGGTGCTGGAGCAATATCTTCGTCACCTTTGTCTTCGTCCGAGACAAGACCTTCAATTTTTCTAAGCCATTGCTCTTCGGTCAAATTATCGTCATACGAAGCTGCTTTTCTTTCACGACTCCCACGTCCATAGATTTCGTCTGAAACTTCTTTCTTCATAAAATCAGAAGGATCTCTTCTGTAAATTGTAGGTAATTCACCTTCAGTGTACAATCTTGTAGGGTATACAGCTTCCTTAGTTTCTGCAACTCTTTGCTCGTCCATTTGCCTGAAAAGGACTAACTCACCATCATTTCTAGAAATGACTTGATTAAGCTCATCTTCATCCATTTCATCATCAGAGTCGTAACCACCACGGGTTTTACGTTCTTCTTCTTTTTCAAGCAAAGCTCTCAATAATGCTTCTTGTTCTTCAGATGTGGATTTATTATCGAACTTACCAGCTTGAATTACCTTACCATCAATCTCTAACTTGGCGTGGGCTCTCTCTAAAATCATTTCTTCGACGGAGTCTTCAGTAATAAGTCTTAAAATACGAACTTCATTCTTTTGTCCAATTCTATGAGCTCTATCTTGCGCTTGTAAATCCTGATGTGGATTCCAATCGGTGTCAAAGATAATAACTGTATCAGCAGTTTGCAAATTCAAACCCAATCCACCAGCCCTAGTAGATAAAAGGAAACAGAAATAATCAGAATTCGGGGCATTGAAAAGTTTCAACATATCAGTTCTATCATCTGCTTTAGTACCACCATCCAATCTCATGTATTTCATGTTTCTAAGTCTTAAAAAGTCTTCCATGATATTCATAATTTGAGTCATTTGGAAAAAAATAAGAACTCTATGTCCAGACTTCTTGAACTTTGGCAAAATTCTATCTAAGAGCTCAAACTTACCAGCAACTCTCCAAATTTGGTCATTAGTTTCTGCCGTTGGATTAATTAAAGTCTCAACCTCTTCGTAAACAAACGGATGGTTACAGATTTTTCTCAATTGCATAATTTGATTGTTTGCACCTTTGATCGTGACCATTTTGTCGTCATCTTCAGGGTCACCAGCAAAAATGACATTATATTTAAGCATTTGTTGATATAACTTAGATTGTAATGATGACATTTTACATTTAACAACTTTTTCAACCTTGTTAGGCAAATCTTTTTCAACATCCTTCTTTAATCTTCTTAAAAGGAAGGGACGTAAGACTTTATGCAATCTCCGGATAATCAACAAGGTTTCTTCTTCACTCAACTCTATCTTGTCTTGGCCGCCAGTATTGGCAAAAGGAGTATTGAACCATTCATCAAAAGATTTGACGGAATTGAAAATTTTAGGAAGAACGAAATTCAACAATGCCCATAATTCTGGTAAATTGTTTTGAAGAGGGGTACCAGTTAAGATTAATCTATAATCACTGTGGTAACTATGTGTCAATGTTTCAGAAAGTTTGGAATTGGCGTTTTTCATACGATGACCTTCATCGATAATCATATGCACCCATTTGATTTTGGAAAGTAAAGCCTTATCCTTAATAATGTATTCAAAAGTAGTTAACAATAATTGGAAATTTCCAATCTTGATGTCATGCTGCATTGACTTACGTTGATTTGGAGTACCCTTGTAAGTAATTTTGTTAATTCCTGGCGCCCATTTTTCAAATTCTAAATTCCAATTTGTTAAAGTAGAAAGCGGAACAATAACTAAGAAAGGACCTCTAGTCTTTTTAACTTCAACCAAATATGTGACTAAAGAAATAGTTTGAATGGTTTTACCCAAACCCATTTCATCTGCCAAAATACCATTCAAATGATTATTGTAAAGAGAAACCATCCATTCAAGACCTTTCAATTGGTATTCTTTTAATGAACCACCAATAAGCATATCTGGTTGTTTAGTAACTGACTCTTTTACTCTATGAGCAACATCGTAATAGTCCATTTTTTCCCTACGTTCCTCTTCCGAGACGCCCTCCGTTTTCACTTCATCTTCCTCCTCTTCTAACTTAGTACTCTTGATTTCTCTTTGTTGAGCTTGCTGACTTTGAACAGCCTGTGCTAAAGAATCCAAAAATTGATTGGTTTGTTTTAATAATCTGGTAATTCTAGTATCCTTAGTGTGATCTAACAATTTCATATAAGCTTCTTCGTCATTCAGCTTCAAAGCAGCCAAACGTTGTTTCACCATCTTTTCATTTCGCTTTTGTTCTTCCTTAAGGACTTGGCCGTGGAAACTGTTAATTCTATTAGAAAATCTTGTTAATTTCTCCCTTTTAGAATTCAATTTGTCTTGCTTTTTTCTTTGGTTAGTCAAAATTTGAGCAATCATGTTTTGGTGTCTTTGATTTTGAGCTTGCACCAATGAGTAGACTTGCTGTCTATACAATTCTTGAGTAGTTGTAATATTCTCAATAGAAAGAGTGTTGAATTTAGCCAAAAAGTTTGGATGCGAATTAGGAAGTAAAGATTTGCTAAACCATAATTGAGACAAAATTTTACCTCGAATTTGTTTTTGATATGGTAAAAGATCCAATTGATCAAGTTTGGTTTGAGAAAATTCTTTATCCTCGCTTTCGTCATCGCCTATTTCTTCAATTTTCAGTCTTAACAAAACGAGATCATCTTCAATATTCAATTTCTTTGACATTTCAAGATTTGAATAAACTTCATCCATATTAATACCTTCTGGAAACAATGATGGAAACTCCAATCTAGATGTAGATTTATTGAATGTACTAAATGAAACATTACCAACGCCCTCTCCAACTAAATGAGGTATTTCAAATGCATCAACCTGAGTTTGAGGTTTATTAACAGACAAAATTTTAAGTTTACTGTCTTCTTTGGTAGCAATAAGCTTATTTAATTCAACTGGAACCTCTGGTTTTTTGAAAACATTCTTAGTTTCGATCGGCTTTTCAGACTTAGGTTTTATAACACCCGGTAATACCGCTGTTGCTCCAGTTGGAGTACGTATTTGACCTTGTACAGGTTGTGGAGCACCACCTTGTTTAAACATTTGAGGAGCCATTTGCGACCCAACTTTTTGTCTTTGCATATCAATCTGGTTGGCGTTTTGTGGCGGAAACCCTTGTTTTTGTTGCCCTTGCATTCCTGCAATTGGTGGTTGATCGGAATTGATCATTCCTACTTGTGCTACTTGATTAGGTATTCCTGGCTGTCCTTGCATGTGAGCCTGAGCCGGCATTTGTTGCTGTTGAGGCATAGCAGGAACCTGGTGTGGTCGAGCTTGACGTGGCTGAACACGAGCTTGTGAACGTTGTTGCTGCTGTTGTTGCTGTTGTTGCTGTTGTTGTTGTTGCTGTTGCTGCTGTTGTTGTTGTTGCTGTTGCTGCTGCTGTTGTTGCTGCTGTTGCTGCTGTTGCTGCTGTTGCTGTTGTTGTTGCTGCTGCTGCTGCTGTTGTTGTTGCTGTTGTTGTTGTTGCTGTTGCTGCTGTTGTTGCTGCTGTTGAAGGTGCAACTGTGCATGTTGTTGTGCTGCAGATTGTTGAACCTGCTGTTGCACTTGTGGCGGAACTTGCTGAGAAACCTGCGGTTGTGGTCTTCCACCAGTTGCACTATTGGACGCTGGGAGATAACCAGAATCGTTAGGAAATACATATTGTTCATTAGTGACAAATTGAGCCAAGTTGTTAGGAATTGGAGGATGTCCAGGAGCAGGGGTCTTCAAAAAATATTTCATAACTTGAAATTGAGCTTTAAGCATTTGGAATTGTTGCGCAGTAAATGCAGACTCGCCAGAGGCATTGAAATTGCTTGACGGTTGTGCAGTTGGAGTTTGACCTTGACTTCTTTGTGCTTGTTGCTGTTGCTGTTGCTGTTGCTGTTGCTGTTGCTGTTGCTGGTGGTGAAGCGAACCTGGAGTCTGTTGAGGTTGAACTTGAGACTGTTGTTGTGGTTGTGGAGCTTGAGGTTGAGACCTTTGTTGGCGGTCGTTTACATTTTGCATTCCATTGTTACCCATCATCATTCCATCCGGCCCATTACCAACTCGTTGTTGTCCATACCCATACATGGGATTTGGCATTTGTTGCCTGGCGTTGGTCTGGCTTAATTGTTGGCCCACACCTTGTCCCTGTTGCATTTGAGAAGATCTTACATGTTGTTGTTGCATACCCTGTGCCATTTGAGCCAGTTGAGGCTGCTGGGCTGCCTGTGGGGTCTGTTGTTGGACTTGTGTTTGTGCGGGTCCATTTCTGTTGTTCATAGATTGTTGATTTTGTTGTTGTAACAACTTGATGATTTTACTCAAGTGAGTAAATTCCGGTACATTGACGGCCTGGTCCCCAAATTGAACCTTGAGTTGGTGCCACCGTTGAAAGATTTTCTGGATATCTTCCCTCAGAAACTGACGATTCATTTGGAGATAGCTAATGTTAGTAAAAAACCAATTATATAATTTATCAAAACGTCGCGTTTATGTGTAGGATTGGGGAGTGGGTAGCATTGATAGTCCTGCATGTTCTCGGAGAATTTTTATAGAAATTTTTTTGGCACCAAAAATTATGAGTATTGTTGTATACGCAGTAAAACAGGTTAACGAGGAAATTAACGAGAGCGTCAATGCCTGTTAACATGTAGTATATATGATAAATTAATGATGGAAGAGGATCCAAATATATTGAAGTAAAAAGCTCAACTTCAGAATTCTTATAATTCAAATTGCTCGACGATTGAAACTTAATAATGTTTATTTATGGCTATAATAAAACTATATAGATTAAAGGGAATATCAAGGTCTTAATATCTTGTTTAATAATTAAGACTTCCCTGGTTTCCAGAGCTCTCCATTTCCTCTAGGAGCATAATTTATCTTATAGAAATTCTCTCTTTTCACATTTGCTCCTAGAGTATTCATATGTTTATCTTTGCCATATTGTTTCTCTCTCTTTACACTTGCACTAGTCGGTGTGTTAGAATCCGCAGCTGGAATGTCCTTTTTCATATTCAAATTATTGTAAGAATAAGTAGTTGAATCTACAGTTCCCTTTAAATTCTTATAGAATAGTTCATCTTCTTGGCCCTGTTGTTTCCATACATGAGGGTCCTTCGTTGGTTGATTATGAATGTCATGGGTATTGAAGATAAGTAACTCTGCTTCATTGATATTTAGACATTCGATACCAAAACTCATGGCCCAAATCTTGGATATAGGGTCTTCAGTCACTAGCCTCCAGGATTCAGAAGTACTAAATGGTTGAGTAAGAGGTGATTTATTGGAATTATGACTTTGTTTAAGGCATGCTTTAATAAGATGCTTAATTCTATTTGGGATTCTAGCTTCCTCCTCTGTATCTATATCTATTTGAGATTCAAATTGGTTTTCAAAGTCATCGTAATCAAATTCACTAGAAATCTTTTTATTTGCTCCATTTTTACTGCTGAAATCAGTTTTAAAATTAGGGAAATCTTTAACTAAAGGAGTATGAACTTGAAATTGTAAACATTTATCCCAACTTATCGACGGCCCATTATCTGTCTCAAGTGATATGTTGCAATGTAATCTTGAAGTTTCATCTTCTTTGGTTTTCTTTTCTTCATTAAAATCGTCTTCCATTAATTCATCAATAAATTTGATCGCTCTTCTGGCATTGGTTGCCATCATTGTGTGTCCTCTCTTGGAGTATTCAAACTCGTGAAGAGTATAAGATGGAATCATAATAGAAAGATCTACATCTTCAACTAAATGTCCTCCAAAGTGTGAATTCACATATTTCTTGTTAAACCATCTCTGAATATTCCCAATTCCATGAATAAAAGCTGTATGGTCAAACATAAGATTCACTTTTCGATGGGAATGGGAATGGGCGTTTGATCCATCCAAGATGGGTGTTTGCAAGCATGCCAACTCGTCAAGACCGTGATGGCCGTTCTCTAGGTTAATTCTTTCATCTGCCAGTTCAGTGGACATGACTTTTCTTCTCTACAACATGTGGATCTGTGGGATCACTCAAGTAGTAAAAATCAAGTTTAATTTTCAATTCAAAGGTGCAGTTTTTTTTTTGCGTACTTTCTGACTAAAATCGAAAACGAAACCGACACAATAAGAACAGCGTTAGACAACTAGTATAAAAAATTCTTGTTGAATAGTTTTGAAATGTATTATTTGAATTTCATTCAATACTAAGAGTTAAAAAATCGATTAAAGTCGTCCTTTACAATTTTATAAAGAAATACTACAAGGTATATTTTTCACATTATGTTCATTCCAATAAATAAAACTAAGCTCATACCAGATGAGATTTAGAAGCTGATTGTTAGCAATTGTTAATTGTAAGATTTTCCTTTAAAAGGGTTGGTTATTTCGATATCAGATATAGTCAAAATTGAATTCATCGAGCTGAAAAGCCCTAACATTAGAGATGCCAGAAAAAACATATAAATATAAAAGATTCATCATAAAATCGAAGCTTGGAAACCAAATTGCAATTCATTATACATACTCATTCTTGGTAATGAATTTGTGAAGTAAAGCACGTTCAGTTTAGTCAAAGTGTTGACCTTCTGGAGAAACCTAAAACTTCGCTGAACGTTGATGTTAATAAAGAAGAAAAATTTTTTCTTACCTTCAATTTTCTTTTTCAATGATTCTTTTTTTTTTCTCAAAATTGAAAAAATTAGATTAATTCTTCGTAGTAATTTTCCTGCAGCTTTTTTTAGGTCTGGATAAACATTCTTTTTAATTAGCTTCTAGGGCCGAAATTTCATTCTCAAGTCTAATAATAGTATCTGAAAGTAATTTGAGTTTTGAATTAAAACCATTTTGACGTTCTTGTAAAACGTTCCGCCATTCTCTGAATCTTTGATCTTGTTCTTTACTCAAAGCTGAATATTGAAATTTAATTCTAGACTCGAGTTCAAATAATAAATCATCGACATTATAAAGTTTAGCTTCAACCTCTTTTAACGAACATTGATGGAATATTTCTAATTGTTGAAATCCATTTAATTGAAGATTGGACGAATATTTGGGGAACCTCAGATGATTTACTATGGACTTGTTAGTTTCATTCATATTTGATAGAGTTTCTTTATAGTCATAAGTAACTTCAATTTCTTCATCTACTAAAGTAGCAGAACTGTTTTTTTGTTGTACAACATTAAATCTACTTATTAAAGCTTTGTGACGATATTTGTCATAATGAGATACGGTAGAGAAGATTAAATCAAGAGTATTTTCAGAAAGAATAATGTCTCTCAATAATATAAAGTCGCAGTGATCAACATTGTCAACTTCAGCAATACCCCAATCATATTTTCTTCCTCTTACTTTTCTTCCATCTGGCATTACAGACATTTCGTTTGAACCAATGACTCCAAAAGGCATGGAATTATGTATTTTCTCAATGACACTATGGTCAACAATTAAATCACAAATACTAATATCTTCCTCGATTATAGCACTTCGAAACTTTTGTTTGATTAGATTCCTATCGCTTTTGGTAAAAGTATCACATCGAGCAATAACCGGTATAACATTAACACTCTCGCATATTTCTTTCATTAATTTCAAATCGAACTTTGAAATATTTACACCAATTGGTTGAATGAAATAAATACATAAATGAACCCTTCCATCAATAAGTTGAGACCTATCAGGTTGTTCTTCCTGAAACATGTAAGACCTGAATTGTGATTCAAGATATCTTTTAGTTTCATTGGAAGAGAAACCTTCATTTTTCAAATCAACATTTTCAAAATCGCCAGTAGTTTCAAGTATAGTTAATCTTAAAGTGAAGTTTTGTTCTGTCAAATGAGCTCTATGGACCTTGAAAGGTTTTTTTGAAATTCCGCTATCTTCAACAATATCTTCGCCAAATAAAGTATTGATAAAAGTAGTCTTACCGCAGCCTTGATTTCCAATAACCATTATGTTAAAATCGTAACCGGATTTTCGATAATGGTTCATTTTTTGATCGGCTAAATATTGAAGGCCAATTTTTCCTTTGTGTGTAGAGGATAAAATCTTCAGTTCATGGCTGTACAAGCTAGCTTTGATTGAATCTGGAGATAAAGTACCATCTGAGAGACTATTAGAGTGAGTGTCTGATACATTTATCTTGGAATTTGTTTTATCAAGAAGGCTTAGGTGACTTGCAATTCCTAACGAGGACATTTCTGAGCTGGAGGATTACAATGGCTGCAAAAAAGAAAAAGTTCTGAACAAAGACTGGGGCGGTTAATTATGTGCAGAACGCAGATCAAGGTGAAACTTAAACCAGAATAAAATCGAGTACACACTCTCCACCAGAAAAAGACAAAAAGGTTAAAGTGAGTTGAGCCCATTAGGGCCCAAGAAATGTCGGTGGCATTATTAGTAAATAAATGTTATAGTAGCTTATATATCAACCCATGTAGTAATCAAGTGTCAATTAAGAAAGTGCGATTTCAACTTGGCATAATTAATGCTGGAAAGCCAAAAATGAGCAAGAATTATGTTTGTTTGTCATTTAAAGGCTTTAATCAAAAAAATAAGGAACATGTAACAAAAAAAAATTAGTAGAATAAAAAAGCTTAATTAAAAATAGCAGTAATAAACAAATGAAAATATGAAACTCAAGACAATCTACCAAATACACAAGCACATCGTAATTCTAAAACATACCATGCAATGGCAAGCTCAAATCACGTACCACAGTACTTAGATACCAAGATAATCCTAAAATTAATGTAGGGACTTTGATTGTTGAGAATGTTCCTTGAACCATAAAGTATTTGTTTTCTTCGCACTGCGCTTCTTGTCCCAATTTCGTTTAATGTGTTGCATTATCAATTACCCAATTGAGCGTTTTTATAAACATCCAGCACATTACAAAAAATTTACCCCCAACGTAGTCATTACAGATATAGACAAAAGAGAATAATGAAGTTCTTATTATTTTAAATTCAACAAAGAAAAAGAAAAGCGATTGAAGCGAAAGCAATTTTTCATCTTTCTATTCTACTTGTCTATTCATATATCCATAATTCATATCCTCAATCTTAAAGAATAATGAAGAAAGCTTTGGACGATTCTTGTTTGGGTACATCCTATAAAGGCGCCATGCTCGACGATCGAAGAACCAGATCTTCATCCCCTGTCAAGAACAGAAAATCACTCCCTAGTGATTTTTTCTGGTCAGATGGTCCATTACCTGCTAGAATAACGGAAGATGAGTTGACATCCCTTAATTCCACTTCACTTACTCCAACTCAAATTCGTTCCTTGTCGACATCACCAATGGCAAAGAAATTGCATATCACAACTTCAATGTCTCATTCCAAATATACTATTCCTATTCCATTCCAGTTGAAATTACCCCCTAAGATTAGCGCTGCCAACAAAACACCTACCAATTCAAGACCATCATCTCCAACTAGATCACCTGTATCATCTAAACCAATTTCTCCAGTAAGCAAAAAATACCCAAATGCTTCACCAAAACCGATAAAATTGGTTTATAATGGTAATGGATATGAGAAAATGGATTCTTCTGAAGATGAAGTATCTCATGAAGCAGATTTTTCTCAGGGAACAATTGAACGAAAATCAAAGTCTCTGAAACCTAAGGTAATATTTACTAAGAACATTTGCACAGATGCATTGAGTATTATTAACGAAGGAAGTGAATCAGGAGGAAATTCAAGATCTTCAACCATTAAGTTGTTAGAAAATTCTGAAAATGCATCACAATCGACCAAACAATTGCCGGACGTACCATCTCAATTGGCTTCTCCAGCCACTATCACTACTGTCGATTCTTTGGATACAGACGACTGGATCGATGATTCTCAAGCAAGCGTCCAAATAACTCATAACAAATTCAATTCTTCTCCATCTTCATATATTCAAACACTGGTAAATCCGGTTCCAGTTGTACCAGCGGTTCAACAAGTAAGTTCAAGCCAGAGCCAATTTTACACTCATCAAGGGCAACAACAACTGAGACAATTTTATCAACAAGTGGTCCCACAACAACTCCCACATCATCAACATGTTCCACAACAGCTCCCACAACAGGTTACACAACAACAGCCAGTTTTGAATCACGCGCTCATGAGCCACGGAACAAAAGAAAATACAACCACCAAATCTACTCTAGCTCCAAACAGGGAAATTACAACGACCGACTTTGTTCAAGAACCAAGAGAATTACAACAAAGAGTTCTCAGCAAAGAAAGCGGACTCAGTGTCAACAGTGGTTCATCCTATGGATCGAATAGTGGCGAAAGTGATTTCTCTTGGAACTCTAATCAAGAAAGTGTTGCATTGGATAACGGCGGTGAGTTGATGGATATGGTATCAGAATTGAGTGAATCAATTAGAAGTTCCATATCTTCTGGTTCTTTTGTGTCCGAAAACACGATGAGATTAGCAAGTTTAAGAACAGTAAGTATGAATTCCTACGACTCCAACTCTACTGTTTCTCAAGTTTCCCAAGCTTCTCAAGTTTACAGCATTCCTCTGGGATACCTGCAAAGTTCTCGAGGCAGCGTTGATGAAGAAAATTCAGAAGATTCAGATTCAGAAGATAAAGGTGAAATTACTATTGTTGAAGAGCAAAAACTTGCTCCTCTTTTACCCACACTTCCATTGAATGTAAAATCATCAAACAATAAAATGAATCTTGCTATTAATACTAATACATCAAAGCAAACACCAGAACTTGATGAGATATCTAATTTAGAAACCCCAAGCATGCTTTCTTTTGAAAACGACATAGACGCTTTCAATAGAAGTGTTAAAAAAGATGTTTCTAGAAGTTTACACAATAAGGAAGTAAACGACAAGTTTATTGAAAACAACCCTTCAAGCACAGAAAATAGCTTTAATGAAGGTCTTGGTAAGAGATTTAGTTTCCCTAACAGTCTTGAAAATGTTACTAATAGTGCAAAAATTCAAGAGCAATGGGACAATGATAGACTGTCATTATCATCCAAAAGAAAAAGCTTTATGTTAATAGATGGCCAGATTGAAATTCCCGATCTTCAAGATCATACTGTTGACATGAATACCTTTTTTAATGCCAACAATTTATCTCGACAAACCACTAAACAGACATCTTTAGAAAGTTTAGGTTTACCAGGGAGAGATGCACAAAACTATGCTAAAAGTCAATTCAACCATTTATTTCCTGGTGAAGATTCTGAAACTGAATTGGAAGTGATGACTAAATCTAAATCTAATCCTTGTATTAGTCAATTGAATGACAGACGCAGCTCATTGATGAGATCAAGAAACTCAAGACATTCAAGAAATAAGTCTATTCATACAATTGCTGACTATGAAAGTTTAATAACTGAACCAGTTATATCAAAAGCTCAACAAAGTAAGGATGATTTAGTTTTGCTGAAATCTGGTTCGTCAAAGGATAGCCAAAACTTGGAAAAAGTACAACATGAGGGAATTGCAAAAGATTTAAAGGACCAACTTGAAATGCAATTGTCAAGAACTAAAACTCCTAGAAGACCTGTACCACCGCCAAAGGATACACCAAAAACATTGATGGTAATCAAGAAAACAGAGGATATAGTGAAACAAAAGAATTTAAACTCTGGAGTTTCTACTGCTTCTGATAAAAAAGAAACAAAAAATGTTACTTGTCCATCTCCAATTAGAGCTAAGTCTCTTAGAGTTGAAGAACCTCCCAGACCTGTTCAGTACAAAATCGATTTTGTTGACAATAAGACCAATAAAACCGCTCAGGATACTACTTTAAATCATAAATTTAACTACTCAGATATCAACAACGCCCTCAAGTCTATAAACCAATGGGACCATCCAAAAAATTTATCTGCATCTTCTCACTCAAGCTATCAATCAAGCGGCACTGGCAGAATGTCAAACTCTACCAAGCCATCTGATACTGAAAGTATAGTTGTTGACTTAACGGATGAGAATTACGAGGTTTGTATTGTTAAACGAAGCGATAGTGTAGCCACGTTCAAATCTATAACTGAAACAACAAAAGAAGGTAGAAAAATTGATGTTGTAATTGTCGAAGATGATGAGGGCGATGATGATTTGGCTAGTATTTACTCCAAGTACAATCGAGACTGGAATGAAGAATCTTTCTTGTCAGTGCCAGCAATTTCAAGATCCAATTCTCACAACTCAATCTCTAATTCCGTTGTATCATCTGAAGCATCATATAAGTCATTTGAAAGTGGGGTTTCAAGTACTCTCATTACTGCCAAACAAACCACAAGGAATCCTGATGAGGTTAGACGTTCCATTTTAAAAAATGCCGGCATGTTTGCTCCAAACAAATCATCTGAAACAGATATTGCCAGTGCAAAATCAAATACGAGTAGAACTAGAATGGAACCACCACCGCCAATTGCAAAATCACTCAGAATGAGAAATCCTAATAATGTTAAAAGCTCTTTTAAATCCCAACCAGTAAGCGCAAAAACTGCACATGCTGGGGTTACATCGCCAAATAGACTTCCTGTTGGAGCTTCTCGGACTGGTCAGAAATTAAAAAACAATGCATTCCAAGGAGCAGAACATAGACTGTTTGACTATTCAACTACATATGATTTCCAAAGTTACATGAAAGTTCAACAAAAGAGCTGAACGTATATATATATTTAAATTTAACGTATTTTGTAATAAAAAAATTAATGTCAGAATTTAGTCTGTATGGATGTAAATAAAATCGACTTATCTAATAATTGGACTTGCTTCAGTGATAGTAATTAAATGCGGAGGTGAGGGAACGTCGCTTCTTAATTCGGGACTAAATCTTGAATTGAGAGGTGAAAAATTATTGGGAGGGCTCGTTGAGTTCTCCTCTTCATCCTCTTCTTTCATAGAAATGTCATCTTGAATAGATATAAATGAATTTGTGGACCTGGTAGAGGGAGCCCTACTGAGACTTTTGCTTCTTGCGCGTTCCATTAATTGAGGGCTAACACTTCTGTAAAATGTAACAGTTCTATTCAAAGTCTCGATTTTATTGCTTTGAAACTTATTATCTAATACTGATTTCAAAGGTTTGTGATTATAGGAATTTGACCTAAAAAAACCGGGACCAGAGCCACGAGAAGGGACATGTTTGTCTTGTTTTCTGTAAGCTTCAAAGTCATAGTCTTCAGGTATTTGGTTCACTTCGTCAAGAATTCCCTCATCCATCTGATCAATGTTTTCTTCAACAAACTTTTTTCTATTTCCCACGTCTTCATCCAGCGGCCGTCTTGCATATGAAGACAGTGACTTAATTTGAGGCGAACTGGATTTGGATCGTTTGCTCTGTGTATCATATTCTGCAAGTGACTTCCTATTAAATGGCTTTTGTTCATTTGGCTCTTTAGTTTCAAAAGATATATCTAAATTTGCCAACAAATTCATCATGTCATTCACAGATTTTCGTTTGATGGACTTATTATTTCCTGTTTCTGATATTTCATTATTACTTTCTAATGAGCCAAGTAAACTCATCATACCAACAACCGACTTCCTATCTTTGTTTTTCAACTTATTATTTGGAGTTTCATCTACATTTTTTAAAATTTCCATCATACCAGCTATTGAAAATCTTTGATTTTCATCGATTTTTAAGTCTTTATTTTGATCAACCTCTTTTAAAAAATTCATCATATCTCCGATTGAATTTCTGTTAGGCAACTTCTGACTTTCACTTGAGCCTAGACCTTCAAGTAAATTCATCATCTGACTGATTGAATCTCTATTTTGGGTGGATTTTCTGATGAGAGGTTTAAATTGAACAGATTTTGTATCGATTTGAGTAGATGCATCTTGATGGAGTCTAGGAGCGGTATTTTTAAAAGAACCAGTCCCAATTCCCAAGCCCACTGCTTTTATTCTAGAGCTTGTAAATTCCTCATGGTCCTTGACTTTGGCCGCCACAATTTCGTCAAAATCGTGACTGAATGATCCATGGAAACACTTGGTAATTTTGTTTTGAAAAACATCATCATTCTTATAATCTCGTGTACGATTTTCCAACCTATGAATAAACATGTTACTAATATTATTGTCCTCTTTATCTGGAAAGCTTGCATCACCATCATTTCTGTTTATCCTATGACGCAAATTTGTTCCGACTGTCAAACCGTTTACGAGAGGAGATCCAGCCTCCACTCGATTGCTATCCCAGGTGTGAGGATCTACCAAAAACATTGGAGATTCTGATCCATTCTTGCTGGTAGTTGGCAGATTGCTTGTATCCAAATAACTTTCTAAAATATCATCAGTGTTAATATCTGATTCAATCAGTTCAATGGAGTCACCTCCATTTATGGCCAACGTTTTGAAGCCTTGTAAAGACAAATGTGCTGAATGATTGAATAGACCAGTTGATACATTCGAGGAAGTTGTACTCTGAAAATTTTGAGTAGAAGTTGGTGTTCTCAACTCATTGCTCGTTCGTGTTCCATCAATATCGAACACAAGACCATGTGATGTTTCTGGTTCTACAAACCCTGATGATCCACCAAATTTGAAACTAGCGTTAACTTCTAAATCATCATTTTGACCTTCGTCGTCAAGAATGGAATCGTGATCTTTGATATTTGTCTCTTTATCTTCAAAATCATTAAAAATCTGCAGGTTTTTGAATTCATAACTTTCAAAACCATTTTGGTCATAATTACCATCGTAATCTTCATCATAATCTACGCCATAATCTTCATTATCTTCTTGAGATTCACCATAAATCCCATCACTATACTTAGCGTTAGAAGTGTCACCGGATTTTTCATCGTCAAAAACGTTATTATACTGTACATCTTCATCTTCGAGGTCTTCACTTTCAAAATCGTCCATTCCATTGTTGTCAAAATCATAATCCAGAAAGTCTTCATCATATCCCATATCATCGTTAGGAGATAACATCTGGTTTCCGCTTTTTGAATGCTCAGATCTGGCAGAAGGCTGTTTATAATATTTAACAGAAACGTTTCTACCTCTACGCATATCGCGAACAAAGGAAAACTGCGAAGAATCAGAATCAGTGTCCGAATCATCTGCCTCGTTGTTAGTTTTATCTGGAGTAAATTTTGTTTGAAAGTTTGTCTCACTAATGACTAAAGATGCATCAGATTCATTATGTGTAAAAGTAGTATCGCCATCTTGAGAGACTTGCAAATGAATAGGTGGTTGAAGTGATACGTTAGGGATCAATGCTATTTGTTTTGCACCGGTTTGCAACTCACTATCTTGATAATGACTCTTGCTTTGACTTGTGGGTGAGCTACATGTGCCTATTGAATGGAGTGAGGCAGACTGGGACATCAATGAAACTTGGGATGCGGATTGAATTGAATTTCTAGTCTTGACCACAGTTTGCTGCTGCTGAGGAAGCTTTTTCAGTAACAACGCCAGTGGAAGCAAATTAGAATCAACAGGATCTTGTAATGAATCAGGATCAGATGCAGCCCTAAAATCTCGAAGGTTGGGCTGGGAATGCAATTGTTTTATTTTTACTTGTGGCTTAGGTTCATGATCGAAAAACTGCAAAGAACTAATAGAATTTGTATTTCGACGATGAGATTTCAGCTGTTTCGAAGTTATGGAACCCTTCAGTGTAGAACTTACAGAAGTTGCATTAAATAAAGCGTTATTCAAACTTTCATTGGCCGACGATATACTATGATGAGATTTATGATGATGATGCTGGCTATTATTTGTGCTGCTATGATGGGAAGAGAATAAGTTCCTAATAGGAGTAAGCAACTTTTTAGGAGACGACATTGACCCACTATGACTGTGAGATGAACCATGGGATGCTTGAGATAATCCTGGGGGTGGTGTAAACTGTGGGTTGTTGTAAGGCATGGGTGAATGCTTAGGGGTGCTTTGAAACTGAGGGTGAGAAGCAGCTGCTTCGGAGAACGCTACGGGATCATACAAGCACTCGGGACTAGCAAACTCCTGCTTCTTCTGTCCTCGCCTAAAAGATCGCATTTGAACTTGAGTGACTGATGAAGGGACAGTGTATAAAAATGAATTGTAATCTATGCAGCAGCCTAAATTCTGGTTGAATGACTATATCGAGAATTGATTGATCGATACTGCACAGAACCACGAAACAAGGCACACCAGTGAAAAACCAAAAAAGATTTTGTTATCTTCTCACCATGGGTCACACACACTGGGTGCTCTGCTCTCTACGTTTGACACTTTGCAATGATTGGTTATTGGCGTGATTTATGGGACATGTAAAACAAAAGTGTTATAATAGAAAATTTCATTTAATTGTATATGCATTTGGGACTTCTACTTTGTGGGTTTTAGTCATATTTATTATATTAAGTTGTACAACACATTTGGTTGCACTGCGACGCTGTCACACAACTAGATTCTTATCATTTTTTTTTAGTATTACTGTCATTACATACATTTGAAATGCAATAATTACTGTATACAAAAGCCATGTCCACCCCACAAATACTAAATTAATTATTCCAAGTGTACATTCAGAATAGAATTCATAACCATGCGCTTTGAATACAGAGTAAGGCGAGTTTTTGTACCCTTTGGTACAATTGTATTTTGTGTAGATGGGTATCCATTTAACTAATAGCAAGATGTAAGTTACAAGTAATGTTACCAGCAAAATAGTATCGATGAAAACTATGGGTTTTAGGTTGCTGAATATCTTATTGGTACATCTAAGAATAAACTGTATTATAGTCCAAACTAGTATAAGGAATTCAACAACAGCAGTCAATAACACAAATCTATCTGTTATACCTTCTTCTACTTGAAGTATAGGAAATAATGCTGCATTTATTCCTACTACTGTCATTGAGAATAATAATAAAAACAGCCTCAATGTGATATCTGTAACTCGAATATAACTATTTGGCATATTGGAAAACTGAGTAGTATATTGCTTTGGACACTTCTAGGAATGATACAATATATATATATATATATACTAACTTCTTCTATTAACCACGTTTGATGTCTCATAATTCATCTAAATAATAAAATTGGTTTGAAATAATACATTTCTTGGCATGGTGATTTAAGCTTTGAGTGATGTCAGTTCTTAATTTAGCACTGGTTATTGTATGATGGTATTAATTCTAAGATTTTGAGCCTGTTGTCAATAATACAACAAGAATTCAGCTTAAAAGTCAATGAGAGAATCATACTTGCTGCTAATCTCGAATTGGATTTGGCTGTTATTAAATTACTCAAAAAATTGAAAAGTGATTTTGCAGCCCAATAAGTTCCTAGCTGATATAGCAGTTAGTTTGTTCGATTCCAGGGCGTATAAAGTATTCTATTTACCATGTATCTTAATTTTGTATATTGTGATATTTTTCATCATTCTAACTTGCAAACATGTATTGCTAATGCTTTTAATTTCTATTGATGGAAGATCAGTTTCATTTCGTTTTTTTTCAAGGCGCTGCTACTGAATGAATTTGAATTACAAGAACCACTAAACATAGAAGCCACTAAAATACTGGAAATTGGCATGTTCGTAAAATTTAAAATACCTTGAACTCCAATGTAATCATTAATTGTTTGCATGTTCACTGAATAATTTACTATAAGCCCAAAAGTGATAACAATTGCAAGTGTCAAAATCAAGTCGATTATTGTAATCACTACTAAGTGGACACCTCGCTTATTTTTGCGCAAAATGATAAATTGTACTGTAGTCCATATAATAAGAAGAAAAGCAACAACAGCGCTCAACATTATTACTTTGTCTGCTAATCCAAATGCCAACATGTCAATTGAAAATATTGTCACATTCAATGCAAGCACCAAGATGGCAAAGAAAATTACAAGCAGCATTTCAGTATTATTTTGATATATCTATTTTAATCTGTCTGATCTGCTTTAGTGCGGCTGAAATTGAAATCTAATAATAATTTGCTTGATACTAATTAAGATTTTAAGTATTTGTCTTACAGTAAGGGCTTAGATCGTAAATTGAAGGTTAGCGATAGTAATTCACAATGGAAATAAATGAAAAAAAGGCCAAATTACTGTCCAAAACGTGAAGCTGACAAAATTGCATCCATGTTCTTGATTTTAGCGTTTACAACTTGTTGTAAGCGTAGTTGCCAAATAGGCGTGCATATAAAATAAGTATACAAAGCATGCTGGTCAAAGACCGTTGAGCAGCAGCACTGCACATACCAAACCCCGCTCACTACCCAGAGAAAGGGTTTCAGCCCTCGATGCGCAACGTGACCTTTGGACGTTTCGCACCATTATCCAAGCACGACTGAAGATTATGTAATCAATTATCAATCTCTGGTACTCTGTGCGGGTCAGAATTTTCATCATAAGGAAAAAATTCATTTAGTCTAGTTAACCAACTTCGAATCTAACATGCTTATTCCAACAGAAGAAAGAAAGAAGATCCACCAATACCTCTTCCAAGGTATGTAGTAAATGAAAGAGATATGATATAAAGGTGTTTGACTGAAGCTTTGAGTTGATCGGTTGAAGGAATCAAACCGTTGACATGAATAAAAACTTAATACCAGATTGAAAATTATCACCACCAGAGATTAAGAAGGAGAACCGTTCAAGTGCATTGAAACGAGAATATGTAGAATTTTAGTGGGACATGTTGTGACATCTGAATGAACGCTTGAACCACAGAACGTCGAAGGCAAGTGCTTTTGAGATACAGAAGGTTGAGAATCTATCAACAATAAAATACCATAACAATATTAAAGATACCCAACGTATTATGGACACAAAAGAAACAGAACCAGCTACAATATACTCTTGCTATTACTCAAAGTCACAAGCCCCTAATCCAATCACTCATGGTTACAAGTTATCACCAAACATCTAATCTTAATAAATTTTCACCGCTAACGCGAAAAAAAGTCTTTAACAAGATCATTATACTAACTAACAGAGGGTGTTGTCGTCGCTAAGAAGGATTTCAACCAACCAAAGCACGAAGAAATTGACACCAGAAACTTGTACGTCATCAAGGCTCTTCAATCTTTGACTTCCAAGGGTTTCGTCAAGACTCAATTCTCATGGCAATATTACTACTACACCTTAACTGACGAAGGTGTTGAATTCTTGAGAGGTGAATTAAACATCCCAGAAGGTATCTTACCATTAACCAGACTTAAGGGTGCTCCAGCTGAAAGACAAACTTTCTCCAGAGGTCCAAGAAGAGGTCCAGCTGACGGTTACAGAAAGAGAGTTCCTCGTGACTAAATATGCTGATATGTATTTTAGTAGTCAATAATATCACGTCGTATAAGTGTACAACATCAAGTGTAGAACCTACATTATAATTCTTTACATTTTATTCTCTGACTTCCATACTCTAAAGTTTCAGTTTTCAATGAATTTAGGCATTTTTCAATTCTAGCCTTAACATTCTTGATTTTTTTTTCCGGTTTAAATTAATCAGGCTTTTACAATAAGGGCGCGCGAAATAAACAGTAAACTATCCTAGTTTCTTAACCAATTTCTGTCATCTATTAGCCGGCTATACGATTTAGTGCCTTATATTGTCTGCAGGTTTTGACACCCCAAATTAATATTGTTAAGAAAACAATAATATTTTTGATTGATCTAGTTTAATTTTGTTCAAATTCTTGTCAGATTGAGTGTATATTATGATGCCAGTCGACGACTTACCAATGTATCCGACCCCTCAACAAGCAGCATATATTGTAGACCCCAAGAAGTCACAATCAAGTTATTCTTCACATAATAATCATCAGTCAAATAGCGCACAACATATTCAATATAAGCCTCCAGGAGGCAGTGGACATTCTTCTAATCAATCGTCACACACTATGGTGAAACAAAAATATCACGGAGGTCCTTCAGGTCAAAACTATCAAGACTATAACCTGGCAAGACCTCTGAATTATTATCAAGGCGGTGTTGCTCCTCCAGTACGACAACAAGCTCCTCAGTCTGCACCACCACCGCAACAACAAGGATATTATCAAGCACAACACGCGCCTCCAGCTCCTCAACCAGTACTGATTCCAGTGCAATCCAATAATACACATATGGCATCTCAAGGTTATTATAACGGTGGAGGTTCTGCTGCTCAATACGCTCCTCTGCATCAACAAGTTTCAGTTCCTGTATCAGCACCTCTACCTCCAGTACCACAACAACAATATCTGTATGAACCTAATGGGCAACCAGCTAGATATGGATATGAACAAGCTTCCTCGTCACCTACTGTAAGCTCCCATTTGCAGAAAAAGCCTCCCCCATCTCAACAAGTTTATAATCCTCCATCTCCTCCAAGAGACAATTACAGAAGATCAAATAAATCAAAAGAATCTCTTATCCCACTGAAAACTCCTCCACCACCTGGAAAATCATCTTCATCTTCCAAACAACAGAAATTGGAAGCTGAATTGAGATCTGTATTTGACAAAGTTGACAACAATAGATCAGGAAGAATTTCAACTAAAGAACTTTCTAATGCTCTTTTGAATTTTGATCATTCTCATTTCAAAGAATCCACAATTACGCTTATGATTAAAGTATTTACTACTAATGATGGATCTGGCCTGCGCTCATTAAATTTCGACCAATTCACTCAACTTTGGAAATACCTTTCTACATTTAAAAAGTTATTCGTCAACGCTGATACTGACAAATCTGGAGACATTTCATTTGGAGAATTATCTAAAATTTTAGAGCACGTTGGTTATAGACTTAATGTGGATCTTGTATTGCATCTTTTTCAAAAATTTGCTCAAAGTTCTTCTAATGATAAGGATGCTACTCCAACCAGACTTAAGTTTGATACTTTTATAGAATTGCTAATTTACTTGAGAAAATTGACTGATGTTTTCAAAAAATATGATAAAGATTTATCGGGAGTTGCTACTATCAATTTCCTGGATTTCTTATTTGAGGTAAGTAATATTTAAATCTCCAAATACATTATTTAGGAATGAAATTTAATAATTTAATTAAACAGAGAGTAGCCCTTCAGAATATTAAAAACGTTTAATTTAGGCAGTTGCAAAATTCTACTATGGAGTGTATATCTAATATTATTAGACTTTTGAGATTTGAAGCCAAGCCATGAAGCCGCTCGTATTTCAATTTAGAAATGTGGCTAAGTTCAGATAACCGTAAGCATGACTAATTTGATGAACCCATGATGCAGGCCGTTTTTTTATAGAACCATTCATTACAACTAGCTGTAGCTTGGAGATTTATCCGTGAAAACCAATTAGGTTACGAAAAGCAACTTAATAGCAAGTTTATATATCACTTTTGTTGATTATTTAAAAGTAAATTGTAATAAAAAATTTGGGTTGTAACCATAAATTAAGCATATTCAAAACGGTGGTAGAGCTTCATTACTCTTTCTACACATGTTGTACTATATTCTTAGTACGGAAACATCATGATTACATTCTGTGATATCTTACTCAGAATAAAGTAGCAAAAAACCATGACAATCAAAAGATTGAGTGAATTACATAAACCAGAATTTAGTTAAACTGAATTAGCAATCACAAGTGTCATATTGAATTTAACTGACCCGTAACAAAACCAACTTTAAATTTATAAAGTATATAAACAAGTCCGTGATAGTTTAGTGGCTAGAATTACCGCTTGTCGCGTGGTAGACCGGGGTTCAATTCCCCGTCGCGGAGATTTTTTTTGCTAACTTGAAATTTTAAAATACTGCAAGCATATTTTTTATCACAATTTACTTAACCTTCATTCTATATTCTACAATCGATTAAAATATCGTTAATCTATTAATTTCATATCTATACAAAATAACTTTTCCAAAAAATACCCTCTAAATCTTGAATTTGATCTTCATTAAATACCTTGCTATCGATATGCCAAGTATCTTGTCTATTCTTTCTAAATTTACCCAATATGTCCTTTGCAGAATTTCCAATATCACCTGGTATACCAGAACATTTATTGGCTACCAACACTAATAATTCTGGTACCCATAACGGAGGAGGTGACAGAAAGGGGAAAGCATGGATTAACAGACCCAAGCCTAGGGTTGCACCATGTAATTTTATCATGTCTTCACTTGAAATGGATTTGAATCCTTTCTTATATTTTTTCCTAGTTTTATCGAGGTCCTTCGAATACCCTAATCTCAATTCTTGAACCAAATCGTTGATAGTTTCAGGTGGTGAAAAATGAATTAAACCCGATAAAGTAGACAGAGAAGCCTCACGAACTGCAACATTTTTGTGATAAATTAATGCATTTATCAATGAAATTATTCTAGTAATTTGTTCAGGGCTAAATTTGTAAAGATTCTTAAAATAAAACGTTTCTGTGAATTCACCCATAATAATAGATTGAATAACCGTGAGTGAATCTGAAGTTGAATACTCTTCAATCATTTTGATAATTGTTTCCACATTTTTGTTAGTATATGGGATTTGAGAGACTTGTTTGATAACTGAAATAGGATCCAAGTTACCCAATTTGCAAACGTCCTTCAAATTAAGTAATTTAAGCAAAAATGGCATGATATAAGTGTCAACGTAGTCTTGATATAATATTCCAATACTGGTAACCAACACATTATTTAACCACTTTAAAACTGATTTACTTGTGTAAATGAAGTTTGAAGTTAAAATTTCCTGAGGTGATTTATCAAGAACCTCAAGTCTTGAAGTTTCTATATACTCAAATATCTTTGGAATGGATTTGTAAATTTCATTGTTTGTACCCTTCTTAAATAACGCCTTTCCACCGTCTTCATTACAAAGCTCAACAAATTTATCACTACTTTCGACAGAATCAAGGTAATGCACATATGAAATTACTGTCATCAAGGTACCAATCAGATCATTAACCACTTGATAACTGTTATTCAAATTAGCAAAAGCAAATTCAGAAAGTTCCTTGCTGTATGGGAAAGCCGACAACATGGTAATAACAAAGGTTTCTACAAATCCGATTCTAGTAGCGATCCTGACTGCGGCGTCTGAATTTGGATCCACCTTGTAGTTAAGGAAAAGGCGATCAACAAGCTTTGGGAATCTTCTGACGTCAACATGTGTTGGTAACCACCAAGAGAATATATTCCAGACACCCGAGTTGTCTGGGGTCAATTCATTATCATAAATATTACCTAGAAATTCACACAAGAAATCATCACGCAATGCTGCATGTTCAGCTTTCGTGTTCTTAGAAGCAAGAAGCATACCCGTGATCAATTCACAAGCCACTAAATGTGAGCTCTTCTCATCTTTTTCATAGATTTGAGGAATTATCAGAATCAAATCTTCAAAAGTCATGCCTTTAGCAAACCCACTGGAAACTAGTCTTGTAACAACTTCAGTCAAAAAGACATCCAGAGTTTGGAAAGCCAAATTCAGATCGTTTTCGGCTATCCACAAATTGACAACACCTAAAAACCATTCTTTAGTCAAATATGATGCGATAGTTTCTAATGCATTTTGTTCATTTGCTTCCAAATCAACAGATAAGCACCCTGGTTTAATTGCAACAACTTTACTATCCCAAAAGAAGAAGCCGTAACTTCCATTGTTGTCAATGAAAAAGTTTGGAGACTTTGTGTTCTTCATTTCGCTAATCCATTGATCATGGGGTGAGTTCTCCTTTGAGATATCAATTAAAAATCTATCATTTGGAATGTAACTTAAATCAAAGTAATTTGTTATAGAATTGTCAAAGTAGCCCATTGACATAATTTTGTTTTCAATGTTAGCAATCCCTTTTTGAGCAATTCTTGCAACAATAGGATGGTCGCTTCCTGCCTCTTTAATCAATAATTGAAGGATTTCGGAATTGACTGGAATTTCATGCTCAAGTTGCAAATTAATAAGTAAACACAAATTAAGAGATGACAATCTCCAGTATGTATTAGATTTTTCATTCGAAAATACCGATTTTAAAAGCTTATCAAGTTTGTCGAAGTAAATCTTTCTCTTTGCATCCTTGGCTAGTTTCACAACATTTACTTCCAAGTCTATGAATTCGTCAGGTGGCCTGATGGTATTAATTTCTTCGTCGTTTATGAGACACACACTACTAGGTGGTGAAATATTATTATAAACTCCTCTGTATAATTCCATTGCACTTTCATTCACATCAGGATGATCAACTAACAAACACCTATGAAGGAGTTCCACATATTTTTGAATGTTGAAGTAATCATTTTGAATTTTGTTTTTGACACTAGGCAATGCAAAGGTATCAAGACCACTAACAATCTTTTCACGGTCATCATCGTTCAAAGCTTTGGATAAATGTTTCAAAGAACATTTGATCAAAACATTATAAGAACCATTCAATCGTTTCATAGCATCGGTAAGTACGTTTTGTGCATTCAGAGCGATTGAAGAATAAGAAGAGAAACATATTTTAACAAGGTCTTCAACCAATGCTTTCTCAATATCCGTTTGAGTTCTTGAAGTGGCATGAAGAGCAACTCTAAGCAGGTGATATGATTCGAGTCTTGCACCAATTGCAATTCTAGTGTATGGCTTACGCATTTTGTTGAGATGTTGTAAAGCAGAAACATAACCAACGTTGACACTTGAATGAGATGCCTCAATCAAAACGTCTCTACCCACGTTACAGAACCAGAAAACCAATGCATGCAAATAGGCCTTGAATAAATTGGAATTATCCAGGAAGTGGGTGGCAAGAAATTTATAAATAACGTGAAGTGTTTTTCCAACAAGATGGCGAATATGATGAATCTTCACATACATCTCATTATTTCTGCGTACGTCAGCGTCATCACCAAAAAAGTAATTTGAAGTATACAATTTGTTATCTCTAAACGTGAGACCTGGATTTAATATTTCATCTTCATCAACCAATGGGCTTGCTCTGGCTGAATTTTCAGCAGAAAAAGACACTGGTGTTTGACGCGATGATTGCTCTGTTTCACTACCAACAGCTTTGTCGATTTGCATTAATGATTCTCCATCTTCTTTTAAATCCAACAGAACGCCATTTTCATCCAAATCATTAACAATCTTTTGGAAATTTTCATGAAAATTTTCATTTCTGGGTTCATCCTTCCCACTACTACCACTCAGAACCAGTCTTATTTGATTTAACAACATTAAACGCTGTTGAATTGTCTGAGATGAATGAGATGAGATTTTAGGAATATCCTCATTGAATGATGGATCAAATAAATGCGCCATACCACTAATAGAGTAACCTAAATAAAGTAAAAGAACGTAAAGCTCATCACTCATAGCAACTGGAGCAGAATCACCCTTCAAATTTTGCTTGGCTTTCATTACTCCCAGAATCTTTTTGAGAATTCGCATTATGTGGTCAGTGAATGTATCAACCGCAAAAGTTATTTCTTTATTCCCTGGTAAAAACCATTTGAAATCAAGATTTTCCTTTTGTAAACGGATATCACTGAATTGAAAACCACCCCAACATTTTTCGTCAATTCCGTACTTCTCTTCGTAAGCTGGTGAAATAAGTCTGCTCTCTAAAATTCGTGCCTTTGTTGTAGTTTTGAGCAATTGACAAACCATGTACAGACAAACATAACTTGTAGAATTAACCTTCACTTTGTCCATCAAATAATAAGAAAATTCATTCAATTCATTTTTCATTTTGATGACTTCAGATCCCGCGTCTCCAATACAACCGTTTAAAATCATGATATTCCATAATAGTGGTCTATCCCTTGGAAGAGTTTCTAACAATGTTCTCAGAGTACCGGCCCCATTTTCTTCAATAGCTTCACGTATTCTTTCTATCAAATGATTAGCAAATTTCGAAAAAAGCAGAGGCTTTCTTTTTATGAGACCTCCACAAATGTCTGCTGTCATATCAATGATATCAATCCACACGTTTTCGCTGATAAAACTGAACCATTCTTCAACTACTACATCAAAAATTTCATCCGAGAGTGACTCGATGATAACGAAAAAGATTTTAGGTAAAATTTCAGCAAAATCCTTTTCAACTCCACCACTTTTCCAAGGATCTGGGAAATTTTCAAATAAAGTAAAAATTTTTCTGCAAAAAGCCCTGTAAAGATCTTTGAAAGAAGTCGTAGAAGATTTGAGAGCTGCTATTTCAACTTCAGAAGAGATTTCGAGATCCTCTTCCATATTTAATTGCTTTCTTTGTAACCACTCTAAATGATCCAGAGTAAATTGTAATGCCAACATGGGGTCACCTAATCCATTTTCAAGATCATAAAATGGAACAAAGTTAGCGAATGCACCAAAAACTCCAATTGTCGCGGCACTTTTAATAACATCATTAGAATCAATTCCAGGAAGTGTCATCAGAAGAAGTCTTGCAACGTGAACTCTATAAATTGGAGTCAGAGCAAAATATCTAGCCAAATCCTCTAAGGTCCTAAGAGCTACACCTACTCTATGGGTCAGTAAAACCCCTTCAAGTGACTCGTATAAATCCAACAAAATGGTTTCAAGAACTTTTGGAGTGTCCAAATGAGCAATAAACTTCATTGTTCCCTGATAATCTTCAGAAACCTTGGCTCCTTTGGATTGTATTCCGGTATGTACGAGTGGAAGAAGAATCTCCACAAACCTTGATACTGCTTTTTGCGAAATCTTGTAAGGAGAATGCACTAATAAGCCGTCCTTCTCATTTTGCATGTTGAATCTTTTATGAAATTGGTATGCCAATGCAAAAAATAGACGAGAAATAGCTCTCAGCCATTCACCAGTATTCAGAGGATGAACATAACTTTGAACTGCATTCACTAAGACATCCAATTTTTGCAAAATAAGGTCAGAATCACCGATCATTGAAAATACTATAGCAGAAGCATATCCATGAAAAAAAGTGGCCTTTGTGGAGTTGTATTTAATAGGTTGAATTCCCAAGCTATTTAACAATTGGGAAAACATGAAATTAATTTGTTCCGGTGAGAATACACCATTTGTCTGCATTTCCGCTGATTTATCATCTATCATTGCAGCCATAGATATTTTCCCAAGTACAACAACTAAATGCTTATCAGTTGGGAATGAGCTTGAAACACGTATTTTTTCCCAGGTATAGAAAAACAGTGATATATAATGTCTAATATCATATTTGTCTTCAATCCCTCCGTTGAAAACAGGCGGAAGAAGAGACATGCTAGAGTAAACGTTGCCTGCCAGACTGATAGAAAACCTTGAACCTATACGAGAATATATAATTGGCAAAGCTTCCTTTTCATAAAAAAAAGATGATCTTTCAGCAAGTCTAAAAAGTTGACGACGATCTTTCCTTTCAGAAGTGGCATTTGGATGTTCCGCGTTGGGTAAATAAGACTCTAATTCTTCAAGAAGTGGTTTCCATTGAAGTTTAAGACCTTGATCTCTCATGAAAAATGGATCTCTGGTTAACATTTCAAAAGCTTTAACGTATGCTTTCAAATTAATCAGTTGTCCTCTCAGGAGACATATGGAATAATATACTCTAGCAAGAGCAATTCTTAACAGAACAGGCATCTCATATTTCATTCTCATCCAAACCAAAAGTTCTCGAGTCCAGATTTTGACACCAACAACAGCAGCCAGTCTTGGATGTTTTTTAAATTGTTGGGCACTGTCTACATCAGATCCATCTTCTTCATCTTCAGGCTCATCGTCATCTTCAGAGTCCAGTTCATAAGATTCCTCAGATTCATTGGCTAATTCCTCGACGGAAAAATATCCTTCATCATCATCATGTAATTGATGAGAAACATTAGATGGAGCTTCGAAGAGATTTGTTTCAAGAGCCATGTCTACATCCAGAAGATTTGCCTTTACAGCAGCCAAATCTCTGGAAGTGACAGAGAGAGCACCTTGAAGGTCTCTCGTACGAATGGCAATATATAAATGCAGAACAATGTGACTAAGAAACTTGGCTTGATCTTTAGGGTCTTCGGTTTGATATGGTAAAAGATGTGGCAAATTAAGAGTTCTTGGGCGACTTCTGGCAAAGAATCGCAGTTTAGGGTCAAGAAAAGCTGCTTCTATTTCTTCGTTGTTTTCAGGATAGTCTAAGTTATAATGCTTTTCCCTGGTAGACTCAATGGAGATATACAGGGGGCGACGAAGTGGCATTGAGGATTTGTTAGTATTTGGAGTCAAAGTTCTCAATTTAGAGTCCTTTTCGTTGGATTGAATACTATCGTATGCAGATGCAGATCTTTCCAAAGGATCGACTGATCCTCTCCTAGGAACTGGAGCCCGAATATTATTCTTGGGGTCCATAATTCTTTCCGTTCGAAGAGTTAGTCTTTTGTAGTGTGGAAAATCTAACTTTATTTGAGAACCTAATATGGAGGGCAAAAAATAAAAAAAGCACGAGAACAAGAACGAGAGGCAAAGTAATGGATCAAAGTTGAAGAGAAAGAGAGGATCAGCGGACAAAAGCGGAGAAAAGCAAGAGAAAAAGAATCATTAATGAAAATGTCAGTTAATGGGTAAGTTTTCTTGTTAAAATCGGGTCAATCATGCAAACAGATCATTTTCACATCGCAAATAAACACTTTTAAGTCGCTGATGGGAAATGGGACGGTGTTTTGTGTGTATGTGCCCATAAACGATATGATTTAGGTGAGTAAAAATAAAATAGAATAATACTAAAGCCAAAATTAAAATAAAATAGGACATTAAATTTAGAGAAAAGTTGTTTAAAGTATAATTTTGTATGAGCTGATCTCACTATTATTCGTCAGTATTTACAACTCTGGGTCGTGAATGGCCAGTATATATTGTATATGATTCTAGTGGATAGTGTGAGTAATAAAAGTAAAGTAAACCCAAGTTTTTGAATTATAATTTTAACGGATAAGTTGACTAAAATTGGGTGCAATCTGTTAAGTACTTCTATGGATCACTTATAATTAATCGACATCTGATTGAATTGAATCACCCATACAAACATTGGCAAACGATATGGAAGCCATCGTAACTCTTCTAATTCAAATCTTGCTTGATAAGATGATATTCAATCCATGATGTATTCACTAAAATACACTAAACTTGCCTTCCACCCACCGTCTTTATAATTTCAATTCTCATTTCAACATCCACCACTAAGCTCGTTTTCAAGCTGTTGATCTGTACTGAGAGAACTTTTTTTTTTTTCCTGCCTGCCTTTTTGTCAAATGACGTTGTTTTTTTTGTAACAATTTTCTTTTGTCTTCCACACTATGGGAGTTTTATTTTTCTCATCTCTTGCTCTACTATGAGCTCTGCTGGGAGTGCATTCAACTCAAAAAAATTTATTAAATACTTCTTCTTCATCCATCACCTATTTAACTTTAAACATGTCTGTTTCAGCATCTAAAGCTAAGAGAGAACAAAAGCGTTTAGAAAAGGAGGCCAAGAAGGCTTCTGAAGGTAAGACCCTTAAGAAGACCAAGAAGCAAGCCGCCAAGGATGCGGAAGATAAGGATGTCGATGACACTGATGCTCAAATTGAAAAGTTGAAATTGCAAACTGATGATGACGGGATTTCTGACCGTGTGACCACTGGTGTTCTTGAATCATTGGCCACTTCTAGAGATATTAAGCTTTCTTCTGTCTCTTTACTTTTCCATGGTAAGGTTCTTATTTCCGATGCTATTTTGGAATTGAATTATGGTCGTCGTTATGGTTTATTAGGAGAAAATGGTTGTGGTAAATCTACTTTATTAAAGTCTATTGCCGCTGGTGAATTCCCAATTCCTGAACATATTGATATTTATCTTTTAAATGAACCAGCCATGCCAACTGAATATTCTGCTATTGAATACGTTGTCAGAGAAGCTGAACACGAATTGAAAAGATTGGAAGATCTTGTTGAAGATATCATTGTTAAGAATGGTCCAGAAGATTCATCTTTGGATGGTTTATATGAAAAGATTGATGAAATGGATCCTTCCACTTTTGAAATGAGAGCTGCTGTTATCTTGACCGGTTTAGGTTTTAACTCTACTACAATTAAGAAGCAAACTAAAGATATGTCTGGTGGATGGAGAATGAGAGTTGCTTTAGCAAAGGCTCTTTTCGTCAAGCCAACCGTTTTACTTTTAGATGATCCAACTGCTCATCTTGATCTTGCTGCATGTGTTTGGTTAGAAGAATACTTGAAGAGATTCGACCGTATTTTAGTGTTGGTTTCTCATTCTCAAGATTTCTTGAACGGTGTTTGTTCTAATATGATTGATATGAGACAAAAGACCTTGTTAATGTACGGTGGTAATTACGATTCTTATGTTAAGACTAGAGCTGAACAAGAAACTAATCAAATGAAACAATATGCTAAACAACAAGAAGAAATCACTCATATTAAGAAATTTATTGCCCTGGCTGGTACTTTCGCTAACTTGGTTAGACAAGCCAAATCTCGTCAAAAGATTTTGGATAAGATGGAAGCTGATGGTTTGATTCAACCTGTTGTGCCAGACAAGGTTTTCTCTTTCAAGTTCCCTGACGTTGAAAAATTACCACCACCTGTTCTTGCTTTCGATGATATGTCTTTCTCTTACTCTGGTAAGGAAGAAGACAATCTTTACGAACATCTTGATATTGGTATTGATATGGATTCTAGAGTTGCTCTTGTTGGACCAAATGGTGTAGGTAAATCCACCTTATTAAAACTTTTCCAAGGTCAATTACAACCTCAAAAGGGTCGTGTTATTCAACATACTCATATTAAATTGGGTGTCTACTCCCAACATTCTGCTGATCAATTAGACCTTACTCAGACTCCATTGGAATTCGTCCGTAATAAGTTTTCCCATATTTCTCAAGATTACCAATACTGGCGTCAACAACTTGGTCGTTACGGGTTAACTGGTGAAGGTCAGACCTCTCAAATGGCTACATTATCTGAAGGTCAACGTTCTAGAGTTGTTTTTGCTTTACTTGCTTTAGAAGGTCCAAACTTGATTTTATTGGATGAACCTACTAATGGTCTTGATTTATCTACTATTGATTCTTTGGCTGAAGCTATTAATTCTTTCAATGGTGGTGTTGTCGTTGTTTCCCATGATTTCCGTCTTTTAGATAAAGTCGCTAAGGACATTTTCGTCATTGAAAACAAGACTGCAACCAGATGGGAAGGAGGTATTTTAGCTTACAAGAAGAAGTTGGCAAGTAAAGTTGTTCTTTGATTGTTTTATAGAAGCACTAGCAATAGTACAATTTATTTTATTATTATCAACTTGTAGTTTATCAAATTTTTCTTTTATATAAAAATATTACTAATGTATTATACACTTCAACTATTTAATCTTCGTCTTCATCTTCTGGGTTGGGGTCTTCATGATCAGAATCACTATCATCGAGTTCATTGGTATCAACGACCATGACAGATTCTTCATTAACATCTCTGGCGTATTTTCTAGCAATTCTCAGAGCCTTGCCATGTTCCTTGGCTTCAGTTCTAGCTCTTTGTTGCATTTCACGTAAATCATCCTTGAAAGTGTTTCTAACCGAACGGTTCAGTAAAACATCCCACATCTTTAAACCACCGGCTGCTCCTCCAATAACAAGATTACCAGCTACTTCGATATCACCAGCAAATGAAGTCGATAAAACATTACCCACACCAAAATCTCTCAGGATAACCATCAGAGGATTGGTGTTTGATGGAGCTTTCCAAACCTTAACAACCTTTTCACCCATGGCAGCAGTAGAGAACATACCACCAATATGAGGGTTAACGTTTAAGGCCAGAATACCAGCATCGTGGGCATGCAAGGTCCATAAAGGTTTGTCTTGACGTACATCGAAACAGTAGACATTACCATTGTCAGTACCAGTGTAGAAAACTTCTGGAACTTGACCCCAGCTTACAGTTTCAACTTCTTCACCTCTACCAACCTTATATCTCTTAGTTTCAGAAGATCTAACGTCAGTAACTGCACCAGTACCATCATAACCACCAGTCAATAAAACGTGAGCTTCAGTTGTATGCCAATGAGACAGGGAAACGGTTTTACCAGAATGAACGTCATTTAAAGAAGTAGCAGCAGTGGCAGTGGTCAAATCCCACAATTTGACAGTGTGATCAGCAGAAGTAGATGCTAAAACATGACGATGAATTCTGTTATGAGCCAAAGACAAAACGGCATCAGTATGATGAGTGTCTACGGCACTACCCTTCTTCTTCTTACTCTTCTTCTTTTTCTTAAGAGCAGGTATGGAATTGTCTTGAGGTTCACCTAAAATGGCATCTGGGAATGCCTTGTCTGGGCAATCTAAGTTCCAGATTTCAATTTGAGGATCAAAAGTACCTATTGCTGCCATGTTTCCAATATTGTCAGGTCTATCATTACGATAAGAAACCCATTCAACACACAATGGAAATGCTGGAAGCATAATATCATGGTGAACGTATAATGCTTTATCTCTAACAAGGCCCTTGGCAACATCTTGATCAAACTTATCTTCATCTTCTTCCTTGGATCCATCTGGAGCTCCGGCACCATCATCGTATACGTAAACATCTAAATATGAAATTTCATCTTCAGTTCTAGTAGCTAAAACCAAATTATCAGTTGGATAAATTTGATTTTCGACCTTGTCTTCGAGTTGATCATTTTCAGTAGGAAGAGAAAGGTATGGGTCCTCACCATCATGGTATGCAGCATCAGTTCCAGAAAGACCAGGAAAAACAGTCACTTGTTCTCCAGCACCTTCTTTTTCTTCTTCATCGTCGTCGTAATGTTCAAGGTCGTATTCTTTCAAGTCATCATCTAATTCTATTTGGTCTTTCAATTGAATAGGTTCGGTCTCTTCTTCAAGTTGAAGGGAAGCCATGGCATTAATACGTTCCATTTCAGAGTCATCCAACTCATACTTCTCTGGAAACTCGGAGGCATAGCCTCTTGGTACCCAACTAGTTGCAGAGATCATTGCGATGAGCAGATTTAAAAAAAATTATGTCTACTGAAAAGTCGAGAAGAGCTTAAGTGTGAAGTTCAGGTTTTTTTTTTTGTCCTTTTTTTTTAAAAAAAAAATAATTAGTCTTGAAAGTTACTACAAAATTGTTCATGTCGATCATTAATCTATTACATCAAAATCACACCGATTCCGCTGGACTGGTTTGAAGTCACGGCCCTAGTGTCGGGGTCGATACCTCCGTGTATAGGGAAAGTTTTGTAGTTGAACAAATAGTAATTCAATAAACCGTCACCAGCTCCAAATTTACATTGTTCGACAAAGTATGGGTTGTCTTGAGCAGTTACACAATTGAAGCATTCGACGTTATCTTTTTTCAGAACAATCAAAGCATCATTCATCAATTTGATAAGATGGGTCTTGTATTCTTCAGGTCCTAATTCAAAAGCAGCAGAACTAGCGTAGTAGTATAAATATGCAACCTCTAAACTCTTATGTTGATCATTTTCTAATACCGTGAATGGTAATAAGTAATAAGAAAAGAAATCAGTAATTTTACCAGTTTGTGGATTTTCAACCACAAAACTTTTAATAACTTTCAGTTTATCGGTAGTTGAATCAAGGATCCAATGATTAAATTCTTCTTTAGTGAAAGTTTGAACAAGATCAAATCTTTGTTGAAATTTAGTAAATAATTCCAATGTTTCATCAAGATCTTTCTTTTCCATAGGACGAAGTCCTTCAATTTTAGTTTCCAGAGGTAAAGCATATTTAGCCACCATTCTAGCTTTAGTTTCATTTGGTGGAAGACCGGAAAATCCAATATCATTAAGTTTCAGCCAGTTTATAGGACGATGAACATACCTGCAAGTAGAAGCTGGGGATGGTAATATAACTCCGGCAGTATAAAGGGCTTGCCAAATATCTTGCTTGTTAACTCTTCTTGTGATTTCTTTAATAAGAACAGGAGCTAATCTTTTAGATCTTAATTTTTTATGGATACATAAGAAATTAATTTCAACTGATTTGATATCTTTGTTCAGCCTGGTCAACTTTAAATTCAAGGGAGTAGCTGCGATGAAGGCTACAAGTCTACCTGTATCTTTTACTCTGACACCAACGTGCCAGTCTTTCCTCCAACCAGGCAGCTTTAAAGCCCAATTGAAAAATTCTTTCAGGTATTGAAATCTAAATGTAGCATCTGAATCTTCTACGTAATGATCATATAACAAATCATAAACTTCGTCAAGTTGTTCAGATTCTTCGATATCTACAGTGACCCAATCGAAATCTTTGAGTAACCCATACGGCTCATTAGGAACATCTTCTGGTTTCTTATTCTTATCTATAGGACCTTCTTCAATGACCTTTTCGTTAAGATGAGGGACTGGTTGGGTTTTCCAAAATTTGTAATCTTTCATTTCCTTTTTTTGCAGCTCACTGAGCTCCTGTCCCGTTGAAAGGAGACGTAAAAGCTCTTCAATCAGCTTGTTTTGAGCCATTTTGGTATATGATTAATGGATTGTTTGAATTTCTTCCTTGAACAGTCCCAAGAATCAATCAGTCCTTGTCCTTTACTGGTTAAATTATCTCCCAAGTGGTCGTAAAAATAAATTGTTCAGACACGGTGGAAATAGATCCAAATGGAAAAATGTATCGAAAAAAAAAAAAAAAAACAATTAAGTTCAATCACACCCACTTGTAGTCTTGTGCAGGGAATATTAATCTAAAATCAGAATACTTGAGAGGTTCGGGCTTTTGCAGTCATGGTGCTTAAAAACTCTAAATGGGATAAACAAGCCAAACTCCGGTTTTTGAAAAAACACGGATTGGTCAAGAAACGTGTGGTTGAAGGACCAAGCCCTAAATGGAGTTCTAAAAAGGAGGGCGTGGACCGAAACGCCAATTCAATAGGAGATTGGTCACAAGATGACGAACAAGTGTTAAATCAAATGTTCCCCGAATTGGGGACGGCTGAACTAACAGCTGAACAGAGAGAAAAGGTTAAGAGTCAGATTTTGGCTGGATTGCTAGAAGAACAAACCCAGGAGAAAGACAAGCGCAATGACGATGGCATATATTTAGGGACTGATCAGACACACGAGCAAGAAGTAGTTCCTCTTACTCTTGAAGAATTTGTATCCAAAGATATTGGGGCGATGAAAAAATACAATCGTCAGCTTCCCTTGGGAAACACGGATCAAAATAACTTATTAGAAGAATATGGAATTGAATCCCTTAATGATACAATAAAAGATCATGAAAATAATGACTATAATGACATATATAGAAACAGACAGAAACACCGACCCATATCCAAAATTCTGAATGAAGAACTTGAAGGATTTAAGGTGGGTATTGATACTGTGGGGAAGGAGAGAAGTAAACCAGAAAGGGTCAATGTTATGGAAAAACTTTCTGAACAAGATAGAATCGAACATGAAGAAAGGCAGGTCAAAGCACGACAAGCCAAATTTTATGATTCTGTTAAATCCAAATTTGATCCTGAACGCACTAAAAAGACATCTAAGGTGTTGGAAGTTCATAATCTTAATATAAACGACAAAAAGCTGGCTGATTGGTTAGAAAAAAAGATTCAAAGCTCTGATAGAAGAGAGTACAATTCCGATGATGATGAAGAGATTTTACAGCAAATCTTGGGTGGAATATCTTTCGACGACAAGTTACCAGTGGCAGAAAAAAAACCAATGGAGAATTTTTTGGACTCTCTCAATTCTATGCCTGTTACTGATCTGAAGAATACGATACAATTGAAGCAAAAAGAGAAAAAAACAGCACCTACAAGTGATTTTCTTGATTCAATCTTGGATTAGGTATGAGATAATACAAGGAAAAAACATACATATGTAAATACATATAAATACATAACAAATAATTTAATACATTAAACATATATTCTATTATCCATTTTTTGATTTGAAATCAATTTAATCAAGCTCGAAGTTATTCTTGGTATTCGCCAACTACTACTCATTCCTATCTCTAACAAAATATGCAGCGCGATATCAAATTCGCAGATTATTAATCCAGCTATTTTGCCACTAAAAGAGTCCGATTAAATGGCTGACGGAGTTGCTATATTGCAGCTGAATGACCAGGACCAAAGGGCCATTGAGCTCTTTGAAGAAGGGGTTGAAAAGGAGGCTCATGGGCTCATGTCAGATGCTGTTGATCTTTATAGAAGAGCGTTTAAGTTGAACAATAAGGTGGATCTACTCTACCGTAAACATAACGTACCTCAAACAAATGGAAAGATTGCCGCCAGTCAAGCGAAGAAGATAGACGAGAACACTGTTAAGATGATTGATGTTGATGAGCTTTTGGACAGTTTTGATGGCCTTGAAATTTTACATGAAGATCAATCTAAAAACCGTGATGATAATGGAGATGAAGATACTGATACAAATGAAGAAATATGTATAAGTCCTCCTTCACCTTTATTGATGCTTCCAAATGATATTTGGGTCAAGATTTTAGAAGTGTTATTGACAAATCATCCTGAATCATGGTTCAATTTTTCAATTACTTGCAAAAAGAATGCTTTTTTGGGTTTTGGAAATTCGGTGCTATGGGAGAAAATGTGCAACATGACATATCCTTTTCAGAATTATGAAGAAAACATAGAAGCAAGGACTGTAGAATCCAACCCTGACAGTTTACCTTTCCCATTGACTCAAGTTCTTATTGTTCCACAATATGATGGGTCATGGAAGAAAATGCTTTCTTCTCGTCCTTTTATCAAGTTCTCAGGATGTTACATTAGTGTGGTAAATTATTGTGCTGAAGGAGGGAAAGCCGAATTTTCTACTAGTTGGACTAATCCTGTAAGAGTGGTAACTTATTATAGATATTTGAGATTCTTTCCTGATGGGAAATGTATAAAAGTATTGACTCACGTGGAACCTAAAAGAATTGTATCCCAACTCCATAAAAATTTGAAAGAATTAAATATTGGTGGTGAAACAATTGAAGTATATAATGGTACATGGACAATCAATGGAGAAGGAGAAGTTCATTTGACTATTACAGAAGGATCGGTCCCCATTTACAACTTCCATTATTTCTTCAACATAAGGTCTCTGGGACCAATTTTCCGTCATAACAAATTATCATGGATAAAGCATTATGCAGTTAAAAAGATAAATACATGGGAAGAGCATGATTTAGTTCAGTTTTCATTGAAAAATGAAAAACCTTTTATATTTCTGAAAGTCAAGAGATACCATGAGCAAAACAAATTAGAAGCATTGGGAGCAATTGAATCTAAGCAAGAATTAATAGAGCATTACATAGGTATTTAATAAATGGTACTGGTACCATACTGGAATAGCTTGTCTATTATATCACTACTTGGAAAATTAGAGAATCACATCATTAAATACACAAATCAAACCATGTAGAACCAAAAAAAATAATAATTTAGAACTGCAGCCTTGAACTTATGATAACTCTCTTTCTATATGTTACATTAAAAGTTAAACTGCAATTGAGAATCATCATTCAATACTATCAATTCTGTAAACCAAATTATTCAAAACTGCAGTTGCAATAATTATTTTTAAACACCTTTTTTTTAGACTCTCTATCTATCAGTACGTCAAAATATACTCTTGGAAGATAACTTTTATCTCATCTTTACAGTGAGAGAAATCCCGTCGCGGTTTATTCACATTTGAGTAGAAGGAAAAAAACTGCAAATGGCTCATTATTGGACGTTAGGAAACACCAAAAAAAAAAATAGAACTGTTTGGAAGAAGAATAAATAAGCTTCCAGTAGGGGAAGAGTTGCTTTGAAGACTCAATGGAATTGCCAGATAACCAACTATTTGACTTAAATTGAATTCATTCTGTCAATGTTTTTTTTGCTTTAATTAGTAGCCTTTATCTCTTAAATCATACAGTCGTTGTTGATTGAAATTTCACTTTGTGTTATTTCTGTACCTGTATATACACCCTATATTTGTTCGGCGTAATTCAAGGAATGTGAAATTTTTTTTTCATTGAGAAAACTTCAAATCCATCCATTTGAAAAGGCCAAATCAAAGGATATGTCCCGTTTCTTTGCCACAGGCTACACTTCTGACTCGAGTTCTGAGGAGGACGACCTTCTCTCTTCTTCTGACGAAGAACTCATTTCTTCCTCTGAAGAACTTGAGAGCACTGACTCTGAATTCGCCAATGAATTTGAAGATGATGAACTGGATGATTCTGATGACGACGTACCAGTTGGCCCATCTTATTTCTTGAAGAAATCATTCCTTAAAGGTAGAGGTGAAGATGATTCCGATGATGAATCCGGTGGTCGTCGTGTCGTGAAATCATCCAAGGAAAAGCAACTTGATGAAATGCGTGCCACTATAGATGCTATCGCTACCGCCCGTCGTCTGGGTGATTGGACTGTAGTTCTTAATGAATTTGATAAATTGAACCGTCAACTTATTCGTGCTCAGCAACAAAATGTTTCTGTTCCAAACTTTTATGTCAAATCGATTGCTGAAACTGATGATTATATTGTTGAAACTTCCGTCAATGAAAAGGAATCTTCAAAGAAAATGAACGCTGCTTTATCTCGTTCTTTTAATACTGTCAAGCAACGTATTCGTAAAGCAATCAAAGAATACCAAGAGTATGTTGATCTTTTCAGAGAAAAACCAGAAGTTTTCGACACTGAACAATCCTTAGAAGAACACATCAAGCCAAAGGTCTCTGAAGTTTCTGCAAGTCAAGCTTCTGAAAATTTAAGATCCCTTTCTCCAGTTTTCCAAACCCTTAGACAGATTTCTGAATCTCGTGGTAAGAAGAATGTTGATAGATTAGAACAAATTCAAGTTTTAGAAGAACTCCTTGCAACTGTTAAGGAATCTGGTAAAACTTTTGAAATCATTTCTGTTCATCTTATGTTATTATCAGTTAGATTTGATGCTTCTTCTAACTTTGCATTCATGCCAATTGACCAATGGAAGAGTAGTCAAAATGATGTCAATGAACTTTTAGATCTTTTGAACAAATCTCTGGAATATCAAGTTTCTGAACGTGGTGAAGTTACTGATGATCTTGACATTGAACCATCTGCTAACGACGCAGGTGTTAAGGTTGTTTTTGGATCTATCACTTCTTTAATTGAAAGATTAGATGATGAATTCACTCGTTCTTTACAGAATGCTGATCCTCATTCCTTAGAATACGTCGAACGTTTGAAGGATGAAAGTACTATTTACAAGTTATTAGTTAGAGGACAACTCTACGTTGAACTGACTACTCCAGAACTGATAAGAGTTCAACAAGAAGCTGAACCATTGGTCAGAATTGTGTCTCGCCGTATGGAACATGTTTACTACAAGCCTGATCAATTAATCATTGCCAATGAATCTGAAGCATGGGAAGGTCTCACTGAAGATTCTCTGATTGTTGCAAAGACTTCTAATCCATCTGAGTTAGTTTCCGGTTTAGCAAAATTCTTAGAAGCTCAACCAAACAGTATCTATCAAAAAAGATCTGTACTTTGTTCTATTTACTACTTTGCTGTTAATAACAAGTACACTGAAGCTAAAGATTTATTCTTAAACTCTCAATACTACAAGCTGATTAACCAAGCTGATCTGCAATTGCAAGTTATGTACAACAGAGCTTTGGTTCAATTAGGATTATGTGCCTTCCGTTCTGGTAATATTGAAGAACTGCATCAAGCCTTAACTGAAATTGCAAACACTCAACGTTTAAAGGAATTATTAGGTCAAGGTTTCTCTACTAAGTATCCTAATCAAGCTACTACTGTTGAAAAGCAAAAATTATTACCATTCCACATGCATATTAATTTAGAATTATTTGAATGTGTTTATATGACTGGTACATTCTTATTGGAAATTCCAGCTTTGGCTGCTGCTTCTGATGTTCTGAAAGATCTGAAACGTAAACTGCTGATTAAACTGTTCAAGAGTAAGTTGGAATTCTATGATAAGCAATATTTTACTGGACCACCAGAAAGCATTAAAGATCATGTTGTCCATGCTTCAAAGGCTTTACAAAGAGGTGATTGGGCCAAGGCTTATGCTCTTTTACTGCTGATTAAGATCTGGAAGCTTTTCCCAGATAATGAATCCTTATTAGCTATGATGAAACAACAATTGCAAACTGAAGGTTTAAGAACATATATTTTCACATACCGTCTGATTTTCCAAAAATTACTGATTTCCAAATTACTGACTTTATTCTCACTTGAGGAAAGTACTGTGGTTGATATTGTTACTAAAATGGTTGAAGTTGATGAATTGAATGCTAAATTTGATGAATCCAACAAATTTATTGATTTTACTACTGAAGAACTTCAAAGAACTAAATTACAAGAATTGGCAATTGTTATGAATGAAAAGGTTAAACTTGTCACTGAAAAGAATGAGAAGACCGCTGCCAATGGTCATAGTAGAAAGCAACCACAAGGTCAACAAAAGGAACAAAAGGAACAACAGCAACAGCAACAAGAAGAGAACAGTAAATTTAGATATGCCAGCGTGAACACCAATAACGACGAATTTCAGTCATAGAATTAATTTGCATAGCATATAGTTTGAGTTAGGAATAATTAAAAGAAAAGATATTTTGTAACAGTAGTAAAGGTAAATATGTAGACTTCAACTGGAGAGTTTTTTTCTTTTTTTTGCCATTTAGCACTTGGTATGGATTATTGATCCAAAACGGTAACCATAAATTTCGCGAGATGAGATAGTTGTTTTTTCTTGCAACCAAATTACAAATCAATATGTCTCAACGGAAATTAAAGGTGTCAGCGCTCTGTGAGTTATGTCATGGTCGTAAGGCAGTGATGAAGAGACCAAAGAATCTTCAAAAACTTTGTAAGGAATGCTTTTTCAAGGTTTTTGAAACTGAAATACACAATACTATAATAGACTCAAAACTTTTCCAAAAGGGCGACCGAGTTGCCATTGGAGCATCTGGGGGTAAAGACTCGACAGTATTGGCATCTGTGTTGAAAACTCTTAATGAGAGATACAATTATGGTTTGATACTTGTACTTTTGTCTATTGATGAAGGTATCAAAGGTTACAGAGACGATTCTTTGGCTACAGTGAAGAGAAATCAACAACAATATGAAATGGAGTTGGAGATTGTTTCTTATAAAGATTTGTACAATTGGTCTATGGATGAGATTGTTTCTTGTGCTGGAATTCGTTCTTCTTGTACTTATTGTGGTGTGTTGAGACGTCAAGCTTTGGATAGAGGAGCTGCTAAGTTGGGGATTAATCATGTTGTCACTGGTCATAATGCAGATGATGTAGCAGAGACTGTATTGATGAATATTCTTAGAGGAGATACATCTAGACTTGAAAAATCAACTGCCATCATGACTCTGTCTTCTGGATCACCTATTAGAAGATCTAAGCCTTTTAAATATTCATATCAAAAGGAAATCGTGCTATATGCTCATTACAAGAAGTTGGATTATTTTTCTACTGAATGTACCTACGCTCCTGAAGCTTTCAGGGGAACTGCTAGAGAATTACTTAAATCATTAGAAGCTGCCAGGCCGTCTTGCATTATGGATATCATTTATAGTGGGGAGCATTTGGCTCTAGCACCAAAAAAGAAGAGACAGTTACGAAAAAAGGGTGGAAATTTGGAACAAGAAATCAATACAGACGGGTCTGTATCTCTTTTCAAAGATGGAAATAGATGTGAAAGATGTGGATATCTTTCATCCAATAAGATCTGTAAAGCATGCACTTTATTAGCCGGTTTAGAAGCTAGTAGGGCCAAAGTGGAAATTGAAGGTAATACATCAGTTGATGGAGCTGCTAAACTTACAAAAACTCTTGAACAATTATCATTTTAAGTTATTTTGATGTACAGTTGCATTTACTATAAGCTGGTCAAAGAACTTTTTCTATTCACAAATATATATTTATATACATTTATGATTTTTCTCTGTAATTGTGGAAAGGAGAAGCTTGAGTGGTAGGGAACACCAAAGTGTTGGCAATGACAGTATTTTGTCTTCTAGTGGCGCCGAACACGATCACCTCGGCAATGTCAGTTGCTGTCAATGGTTCCATACCATCATAAGTGGCCTTTGCTTGTTGTTTATCACCTCTATATCTCACCTCTGAAAATTCAGTTTCTACTGCACCTGGGTCCACTTCAAGGACTCTAATCTTGGTACTAATCAACTCTTTTCTCAAGGCTTCAGTAAAAGATTTTACCGATGATTTGGTAGCACAATAAATCGCTCCACCAGGATATGGGTCTCTACCAGCGATAGAACCAATATTGATGATATCACCTGCATTTTTCTTCTTCATTATGGGAAGAACAGCTTGAGTGCAATTGATCAAGCCAAGAACATTGGTCAGGAACATTTCAGATATTTCTACCTGATCTATTTCACCCACTAAATCTCTACCCAAAGCTTTTCCCGCATTGTTGACTAAAACATCTACATCGGCAAATCCTGTTGGGAGACCTTTAACAAAAGAGTAGATATCTTCTATTTGAGATATATCGAGTCTTCCATTGTGAATTTTAAGAGTCGGATATGTTTTAATCAACAGATTAGATATCTCAGTGAGCTTTTCTTGTCTTCTGGCAGTAAGAATTAATTTGATGTTCCCATTTGCTGCAGCTGCAAACTCTCTTGCGGTAGCTTCTCCAATTCCTGAAGATGCCCCAGTAATGAGGATTGTCTTGTTGGCCAATCTTTCTGCTGCTTTTGCACCGTACGACATTATGGTTGGAAAGATAGGAAGATTAATTTTTAAGGTAGAATTGCAATTATTTATATCGCACAATTTTAAGATGAAATTTACAATTGTGGAGGAAACGGACGAACGAGTCATAGATAACAAAAAAAGGAATGAGTCATGGTGACCGCCGATCACCATATTGGGAGCAAGACCAAATACAAGGATAATATAGTATCAATGATAGACATTGATTATTAGCAATATCATATTCATATATTTATAATATATCTTTAACTTACCTTTCTACTGATCAACAATTCTAATTGGATTCTCTATAGAGGTGCAGAGCAGAAGCTTGATTGGTTGAGAAGATCAAGGTTTCTGCAATGACAGTATTTTGCTTTCTGGAGCAAGCAAAAACAATTAGATCAGCAATGTCATCAGCAACCAAAGGTTCGGTACCAGAGTAAACAGCCTTTGCCTTTTCTAAATCACCCTTGAATCTGACATTAGAAAATTCAGTTTCAACATTACCTGGGTCAATTTCAATGACTCTGATCTTTGTACTGATCAATTCCTTTCTGAGAACGTGGGAGAAAGATTTTACGGCTGCTTTAGTAGGACAGTAAATACCTCCACCAGGGTATGGGTCTCTTCCAGCAATAGATCCAAGATTAACAATATCACCTGAATTTTTCTTTTTCATGACATTAAGAACCGATTGAGCAACAGTTATAAATCCCAAAACATTGGTATCAAACATACCTTTAATATCTTGAGGATCAATGTTACCAACTTCATCTTTTCCTAAAGCTTTTCCAGCGTTATTGATAAGGATATCAATGTCAGCAAAATCGGAAGGAAGACCTTTGACAAATGGATCAATTGTTTCAAGTTTAGACACATCTAAAGCTGCAGTATGTATAGAAATATCCTTGTAAGATTTCTTTAATTCTTCAGCCAATTCAGTCAATTTGTCTTCTCTTCTAGCAGTAAGAACCAATTTGATCTTACCGTTGGCAGAAGCTGCAAATTCTTTGGCAGTAGCTTCTCCAATACCAGCAGAAGCACCAGTGATAAAAATGGTTTTCCCACTCAACCTTTCAGCAGCTTGAGATCCAAATGGCATTTTATATAGAATTTGAATGGATGGAGATCAATCTATAGAATTTAAAATTCAGTTTAAAAAGGATCTGTGGAGGTATTTAAATCAAAATTATTGAGGTGCGCACCAGTGGGATTTTTATTTTTTTTCAATCGCAACTATTATCTTTGTTGTAAATTGCTTATTTGGACAAATTACACAGGAATGACGAATGTTGAATTCCATGGCCAAAGAGGATGAAGGAAAGAATATGGAACAAGTGAGTAGTTTAACTGAATGAAAGCATGGTCAAAAATAGAAAAGTATCAAGCATTAAATAAAGGGCTAAATTCCAATCTCCAAGCCGTCCCTATTATTCTGTGGGGTTGGTATTCCGGGTCAAGCGATAAGCGCTTATTACCGGTATTGATATAGATAGAAGCTTAAAGTGTGCCTAAAATAGACGGAATTTGATTTTGAAGCAGAACAACCGTAGAAGATTAGCGCGAACAATCGAATTACCACCAAGTTTACCTAAGGTCGGAGAGTAGTGTGTTTATTATGATTTATTACTATCACATTACCACACATAGACATTTTTTTATCTTAAAATATCGTTTCATGTAAAAGACTTAATCTCCCTTCAATAAACTAAAAACAAATTTTCATTTCTTTAAATCAATTAGAAAATCCGCCATGCTGTTACATCTACAAGAGTTAATAAAAAATCGATTTTTTCGGTGTTACAAATATATTCGACTATCTACATTTGTAGAATACAAATCCCAAATATGAAACTATAACCATACATTAATGAATTCTATCAAAATAACTTAATAGAAGGTACTTGGAGCGTGAGCTTGGTACAATTTCTTGGACTTTGGAATTCTGTGTGGAAGAGGGAACTTCAAGTCCTTGGTTAAGTATTGCTTGACGTATTGTCTCTTAATATCGTCAGTCTTGGCTAATTCGACGACCTTTAAGATGTGGATAGATCTAAATCTAGCTCTGTGTCTAGCAGCTAAATCTTGGTACATGGTTTCAACAGCACCAACTCTGGTAACATCACGGTATTCCTTGTACATGTTGTGGATACCAGATCTGGAGTCGTATCTGATCCAGATACCGAAGGTCTTGACCTTGGTTGGGTTGGAGTCAGAGATAGCGTTGACAGAGATGACTTCACCGGAAGCCTTCTTAACCTTGTGCAACTTTTGCAAAAAGTACCAGTAACGAGACTTAGCAACAACAGTGTTTGGAGCAAAGATTCTCATTCTGTACAACTTTGGCTCTGGGGCGCTCTCGGTAGGGAGACGACGACCAATAACCTGATATTCGTTTAATCTAGACATTCTGTTAATGTTAGTATATTTGTTGGAAAAGAAAAAGGAAGAAAAAATTATTTGAAATTTCAAAGATGAGTATATGAATGAAAAAAAAACCACCAATATACAAGATGAGGTACAGCTTTTTCGGGGCTCAAATGGGTTATTCATGTAGCTGAAGTGGCCATCTTATGAATATATTCGATAGATATTGATAGTGAAAGTTATGGATTACTTGTCAAAAGTTTCATTCAAGGTTTGTTCAATTCATCAAGCGTCCAAATTTTCTTCTTCTACCTGGCTTAGATGAAGCGGTCAATCATTGTATCTTATGTATCCATCGTCTTGGGATGTTATCTCGTTCATTCTCATTCATATACTAGTCTGATACTTGTGTATTTCATATTTGTTCACAACATACTTTTGTGGTTTGCCAAATAAAAGGTAATCTGTAAAGGTGTTTTTCACTTTCGTTTTTTCTCACAGAGTATGGAGTGAGATGCGATGTTACACAAAACAGAGGTGGAAGATTGAAAAACAGTCACTTGGAGAATAGCAAATGCGTGTCACGTGCATTTAATACTGAAGATTAAAATGCTTGTTGTTGCACGTGCACGAGGGCTACGGCCCTAGAAGTGGGCTTGCAACACTGTAACTATATACTTATAACAATCAACTGCTATGTATATGTTAAAAGTTGTAACTTTTTAAGTTTTGATTGTATTAATTGAATCTACAAGAAATTATTTCGTTTAAAGACTTCAATATTTATTAAACTTTCGATCTATTTATACTAAAGTTTTTCAGCATGCTCTCTCATCTTTCTTTCTCTCTTAGCCTTAGCAATATATCCACTTTCCGTACCTATACAGTAATCAAACCATCTGAAAGAAGATGCATAATTGCCAATGAAAAAATGATGGTGATCATCATGGTGTTCAGCACCGGCCCAAAAAGGTATGAAATGATGTAAAGACCAGGGGAATTCGTAGCCAGAATGAGAATCCACCGCTTGAAATAACCTAAGAGTGATCCAAAATGTTAAAGTAAATAAATGTAAGACAGGCAATTGCCATTGTGGTTTATATTTACTCAAGTAAGCATAGATTATTGGAAATCCAACCGTTCCAAATCCTAAGGCCATCACTTCTACTGGATGTGCATATTCAGCAGTTAATCCAAAAGGTGCTGCATATCTGTGATGTTGCTTATGTATATGTCTGTAAAACCAACCAACATGAAACAATCTATGAGCCCAATAATGCCAAAAGTCTTCAAGAACAAAAAATAAACAAATTTGGTTAAACATAGTCAAATAACTTGGGAATGGGACTGATATGGAAATATTCAAACGTTGACAAATTGGGTGGAATAACCATATTGGTAAGGCTTCTACCAACAAATGAGATTTGAGTACCGCTTTTAAACATTCCCACTGTTCTTTCTTTGAAGGAATCTTATTTGCTTGGATTTTCCATCTATTGAAAAACGGGATAGCATCAATAATCATCCATGGAACACATCTTCCAAAATATACAACTTCATGAGTAATAAAAAACAACAAGCCGGTTGCAAGTATATCATTATTCATATAAATGTACCAAGCAGCCCAAAGTTTCTCTAGAGGTCCAAGAGAAACTAAATCAGATTTACCAAGCTCGTTGAATATTTCTTTATATGATAAAGTTTGTGATACACTATTGGGAGCAAAGTTTGCTAAAGATGTAGTGTAATTAAACATTTGCAACAGTACGAAATCTTGAATAATAAAGGCGCTGTTTTTTTACAATAAATTTAGACTCAATTTCACACTGTTTTGATTGCTTTATAAACTTTATTAAAGCTTTTGAAATATTTCCAAACCAGTAATCTTCTATTTGTACTTGTTTAAGTACTAAAATTTAGTCATTTGTCATTAACTTGGAATTAAATCAGAAGTTTGGCAGGATTGCAACCAAATGGGGTGATTCATGCAGGTTCTCATGCAACACAATATAAACGACGCGGTAAACGACGTATACCCACTTTACTTATAATCCCACACTAGCAAATGAAGCTGGTGATATACGAGTTAAACGGAAATGTATACAGTATTTCATTGACCATCTGATTGGGTATTAGGATGCTCTCAAATAGAAAGATAGTCCTAAATACGTGTATTTAAAAATTTCCGTACGAGAAAGTTTATTATTCGCATCGTACATTAAATATTTAATGAGCAAAACCAAACGACGCTTTCAACATGTTCTGGAACAGTTCAATAAATAGATGACTAAATTAACCATTATTTCTCAGTAATAACAAAGTTTATTTCCATTCAAGCATTCATTTTTTACAAGATCAATTTCATTAAATTACTCCTTTTTTTTAATTATTTAGATTCTATCACTAATAAACTCTTTCCTTAGGTAAGATATCCACTAATAAACTATTGTCAACATTGGACCCGACCAACCCATTTTTGTTCTTATAAGATTCAATGTTTTCAAAAAATTGATCAAATAAGAATGAAGTATCCAATGGACCACCTTTAGCTTCTGGATGGAATTGGGTGGAAAAAATTGGCTTATATTTATGTCTCATACCTTCGTTGGACAAATCATTCAAATTGGTGAAGTAAGGTTCCCAATCACTTGGTAAGGTGTCAGCATCGACAGCGTAACCGTGGTTTTGAGAAGTGATATGACATTGACCAGTGACAGTGTCAAGAGCTGGGATATTGTGGGCTCTGTTACCATATTTCAACTTAATAGTCTTGGCCCCAGAGGCTAATGCTAATAATTGATGACCTAAACAAATACCAAAAATTGGCAATTCATCATAAGAATTCATGGTCTTTTTTAAACTTTCTACAGTAGCAGAACAATGGGTTGGATCACCTGGACCGTTGGAGATAAAAATACCATCAAATTTATTGGCAATTTTGTCAATAGGGTAATTGTAAGGGAAAACAGTCAAAGATGCACCTCTTTCCACTAAACAACGTAAAATATTTTCCTTAGCACCACAATCTAAAACAGCAATATGGTAACCTTTAGAATATTCTTTTGGACAAACCACATGGAAAGGAGCCTTGGTGGTAACTTTATGGACTAAATTTACAGCACCTGGATCTTCAAATGCTGCATCTTCATCTGCATCATATTCTTCACCAACGGTAATTCTAGCTAAAGAAGAACCTCTGTCTCTCAAATAACTCACCAACTGTCTAGTATCGACTCCAGTGATAGCAGCAACTCCTGATCTTTGACACCATTGTTGAAGAGATTCAACTGCAGTCCAATGAGAGTATTCTAATGCAGCATCAGCAACAACAATTCCAATACATTGAACAGTAGGAGATTCCATGTATTTCAATAAATTAAATTGATCTCTTTCAGTAGAAGAAGGTACACCGTAATTTCCAATAAGGGGTTGGGTAAAACATAAGATTTGTCCCTTATAAGAAGGATCAGTCATAGATTCTGGGTATCCAACAAGAGATGTGGTAAAAACAGCTTCTCCAGAAACATTTTTATTGGCTCCAAAAGAGTATCCGCTGAAAACTGGACCACCTTTAATGGTAAGTGTGGCTCTATCAAGTTGAGAAGTCTTATTGACAAACCCAGTACCGGTTGCAAGTGCACGTTGAAATCTTCTGAGCATCTTTGCAAAGTTATTTGAAGTTTCACTTGGTGATTAAAGTATATTAAGAGAAGGGAAAAAAAGGGCCAGAAGAGGTTTAAAAGTTTTCCACTGATTGCGAATCGCGGCTAATTTTTTTTGCCTCAGCACGAGTTACCCAATTAGGCCATGAGTCACTGACACGTGATGCTACTGTTGCAGAGTTTCTGTGATGTCAACCAATGTGCAGTGTAAAATGATTCATCTTAACAAGACTACAATAGTGATTACTAGTTTTCTAATAAATATTATTGATGAAAAAAATTAATTACCCAACTAACACAGGAACATCCACCTTGAGGATATTGTCGGTGAATTCCTTCAGTTCAGATGAAGAAGTACCTTTATATTTAACCAATACTTGTAAACAATAAATACGACCAACTAAACATGTTTGAAACAGAGGAATCAAAGTTACGTTATGTTTATTGATAGTGTGCAATGGGTACTCAATCGTTTTCAGATATGTGATTTGACGTTTCTTTCCTTGAGAAAGTTTCCAACTTCCTTCTTCATTGAGTAATTCTGAATGAGTTTTCTCTGTAATTGGTGCAAAATATTCTCTAACTGTATCTTTCTTGGCTGATAAAGTTTTCAAAGATTCTAGATATAATTGCAGTTCTCTTGATATTTCGGTTTTATTTGATTTTAAAAAATCACTATAATCAAACGCCAGATCTTTCAATTGTTGAATATTATCTCTAGTGATTTGAACATCATCAGTGTTGGTATAAACCTTTTCATTTCTTGGATCACAATGGAAAAAATCATAACCCAAATGAACTGGTAGTGGGAAATCAGTATTATACAGCCATGCAACAATATTGGTTTCAATGTATGCAATCTTTGGAGGTGGAGTACTGTCATCAACAGGTTTGAATACCAAAGTAATACGAACACTGTGATCTGCTTCTCTGGCATATATTTCACTGATATTAGTGTGAATGACCTGAGAGCTCATTGAACCTCCCGAAGTAACTGGAGATAACATAGGCGATAAAGTGCCTGTTGGGGTTGTAGTCCCACTCATGCTGCCATTATTGTAGTTGGATAAAATTTTAGGCAGACCATATGAAATCATTTCGTTTGGAACTTGAACAAACAATTTCAGACTACCTATCTTTATCAACAGCAGAAGAATCTTCTTTTTCTTCTTCCCCCAAATGTCATTGTATTTAGATGATCCAATCATTCTAAAAGCATGGTAATAATGGTTATCATCGGGCTCAAGCGGTTCCGTGGAATTTGACATAGATTTTAAAAACTTGTCCTTCATTGTCAAATTATGCTTGTGAGCCAGAGTACGGGCTGTGCTACTAAACATTAAGTTTTTCTGTTTAATTTGAGAGTCATCAAGCTCTTGTTCTAACAATCTGTAGTCAATTTCTCTTTCTAATTGATAATTTAGTTCATTAAGATATCTCCAAGAATCCATATTCATATACAGCTGGAACAACTTCCCATCTATTCCCAAATCGTTAAACGTTCCAGAGCCATAATGAAAGTCAAGATTATAATAAGGTAATTGACGTGAAAGATTTGGAATAAACCTTAAGAAGTATTGAGAAGATGCCAGTACAACATAGTTTTCATATTTTTTAGAATCATTAATATCGTGATGCAGAAAACCTTCGTTTTTGGAATTCAACTTATCAATAAATTTTGCCTCCACTGTGTATGAAATAGAGACATCATCAAATGCATAATCCCTGGTAAGAACTGGAGTACCTCTTATATTGAGAAATCCATACCCCAATGTTTTATTGAGGCCAACCGTTGTCCCTCTGTTGGAGAAGCAAGTGGTATCGAATCCCATCAGAGGAGGTGGAAGTATATGAGAAAGAACACTATTCAAACAAACGTTGTCTAAAAGCTTTTCAGGAAATCTAAAGTTAAAAAATTTCTTGTAAGTGGTAAGTGGTTGAAGAATTCTCTCATCTGGAAGACCCAAAATAGACCCATCATATTCATCAGTACTAAATGCCTTATAATCGACTGCTGTCAGAGAAGGTACTAACGTGTAACTGTACAGGGCGTTCAAATCATACATCTTAAGAAATTTTTTGGTTAACATCTTTCTGATCCGTCCAAAAGAATTGGCATTCGGTGCTCTTTCAGTTGCTTTAATAGTTCCTTCCAAGGTAACAATAAATAGTCCAAAATCTACAGGTTGGTCCAGATTATTAGTTATCAAGATATACCCATTTACCATATCCCCCAGTGAATACTCTTTAAGTCTAGTCTCATTGTCTGCTGGTAAATGAGGTTGTGCAACGTCTTTAGTAACTAAAACTTGAATACTTATGGGTGATGAGTGTGTTTTAGGAAGACGATCAATGTTATCTAACACCGTGTGACCATATGTTTCACTAGAATTGGCCGTTCCTTCCGTTCGAGGTTCTGATTGCAGATTGTTCCCTTCTTCACCAGGAAGTAAAGGATGATCTCCCAAATCAAGTCTACTCATTGTTGAATCAAGGGAATATTCCAACGGTCTGTTTGCATTAGATGGAGACATGTTGGGAGACAGAGATGTTGAGTTCTGTGAATCATTATAGCCAGGTGGTTTTCCAGTTAAATTTTCAGAGAATTGGGAGTTGTCACGTTTAAGAATCAGTTGAAACATCTGGAAAGAAGGTAATACATCAAAGTACTCTGTGGTCGAATGTGACAGGACAGAATTCAAAGGATGCGATGATAACTGGTCAATTCGTTTTTGAAGTTCCGACGATGGTTTATACGGCTGCGGAGCATGAATGCTAGGGCTTGGAGACTTTTGGGGAGTGAGATTAGATAGGCCAGGGGATGTAATTTGCTTCGCAGATGACTGTGGGGAAAGTGGATTTCTTAAGAACAGCGAACTGCTTTGTCTAGATATTGGAGGTGCTTGAGGAGCACAGGGGAGCAACAGAGGTGAGTCGTTGGCAAAGTCATACGCTGGTGGTTCTTCTGATGGGGATAATTGGTCCTTGGAGCCCATTGAAATGATGAGATTCACGGCTGTAAATTTTTGGTGCGGCCCATACTTACTAACAGTTCAAAATTCAATTGTTTGGGTAAACGCACGTAAATTTGAAGTATATAACATATACCAATGGCTGAACATAGAATAGAGCTACACATTTGGTGACAAAAAATTCTTCTTGGTATATTCCTGGTGTTAGTTTATATAAATTCTTAATGAAAAATAAAAAATCAAATAGTTAACATTTAAATATCACTCAGACTGACATGCAAATCGTTTTAGTTTAAGCATCTTAGACAGAAGTCTCAACAAACAAAAAAAGGTAGGGAATCATCATAGAAAATGAGTGATTATTATACATACTCATTAAAAAAAAAGTTAAAAAAGGTTAAAAAAGTCAAAAAATGTTCAAAAAAAGGGCTCTTCAAATCGTACGATAAATAAGTAACAAGACAAAATTAACTATTGATTTGAAAGGTTCAGGTACCACGGCCGGTCAAGGCCGAAATATTCATCAACGTTAAGGAATTACAAGTTCCGTAACACAGTAGACCGTCGTGAAATGTGGTGAAGTCATCATATACTTTCAAAAAAAAATTCAACTTTGTATTGCATATTCTTATTACTCTTGAATACTTTGAAAACAGAAAATTACCTAATTTTCAGCTCTTAAAATAAACTGTAAGATTACAAGCAATATCAGACATGAAAAATTTTATCTGCATTGATAAATCTTAGACATATGCTTGTCTTTTTTTTTTCAAATTCATCTTATATCACCCTCCTCTTGACAAGCTAAATAAGCAAAAGAAAATCAGTTAAATTCTGAAGTCTTCAATTAAAAACTAAAAATGTTAGTATTTTTTTTATACAAAATTTTTTTTTCAATCTATTTGAAAAGTTTAAACTTCAGAAAGGCATGAATGGTATAAAAAAAAGGTTATCTTCAGCGGGAAACCCGAATCAGACTCGTCATCTTGGTAATCATCATAAAGTTGTAAATACTATGTATATCTTTTGCAAATAGTCATGATCGTCGTTATTCATTATACATACTTATAACTAAAATTGTTAGTAAAAATTATCATTGAAATAAAAAAATAATTTTTAAAAAAAACTTTTTTTTGGAGATTAAATCAGTTAAAGTAGGTTTCTGAGGCCTACCATTAATGCGTTGTCACTCATGGCAATCAGTGCCCAGTGCAATAATTCTTCATTTTAATTTGAAAATGATTAATTACATACCTAGAATGTTAGTAAAATGTAAAAGGTTAAATAAATCTAAAAAATTAATTTTCAACTTTTAATTTTGCAAAAATATCAGTATTATGCAAAAACTTATCAATCATAGAGTTTCAGCCAGTAATTCCAGCTTTGTTTTTGTTAAAGTCATCACTTTATGCAAATTTAAAGTATCTAATTAGTGTGTTTAATTCATTTATACATACTTTTTAATCATGTTTCTATGTTAGTACTTAAAATTCAATACTGAATGACTAGTTATCTTGACGGACTCTGTCAGAATAAAAATTGTGATCATGCTTAATTAGTCACAAACTCTAGTTTGATTATTAAGGTTGGATCATCACACCAGAGTGTTATGAACAAGTTCATAAGAAATGGCAAGGCAACATACAGATTGGGAACAATTCTAAAAGCGTTTAGGGAATCCTGTTCCTTATAAAACTCTTAGATTTACTCCATATCTAAATAGATGATGAATAGTAGAAAAGAAGAAAAGAAAATTTTTTGAGAGCCGAAGAAATAATCAGTTTCAACCTCCGGGTAAATTCCTGCAGGTTGTGTTTTTTTTAGGGTACACCATCACCGTATGATAATACTAAAGGTATATTCCACTGGTATACATGTGAAAACACAGCTCGTAGACTTATTTGGGATTTTTTTGTTTGGGATTTATTTGCCCACTCGTTAATAACTTAATAATTGATTGAAACATGAAATCCAAAGGTAATTTAGATTGGTTTTGCAATAATTACTGAAATCTGTAACCATATTTCTTGCGAAAAGTGTATGTTTGATATAAATTCTACAATAAACTTCATATGTTTAATAATTTTTAATGAAAAGCATGCAAAATTTCTAACTTGATACATTAATTCTAAGCTTCTTATTACTATTTCTTTTCTATATACTGTACAAATATTATACATATGCTATTTTTTATCAAATTGACCTCCGTTCATAGGTGGAGGAGGTGGCATGAAAGGCATCATGGGAAAAGGCATTCCTGGCATGAACGGAACTGAAGATATTCCTGTATTTTGCTTTTTCATTGAATTTCCTTCAGATTCAAGAGCTTCTGCATTTCTCTTTTGACTAGGGTCCTCAATGTCTAATTCTTTAGACTTATTTTCAACATACTCTTTGATATTCTTACCCAATTCCTCATTTTTCACCAAATCATCTAAAAATACATCTTCTGTATTACAATTAGGACAATGAAAGTCATTCTCAATTAAGAAGTTTTCCAATTCAGGTTGATAATAATTGAAGTTTTTAAGTTTTTGTAATTTCAGTTTATCTTGACAACAAGGTGTCATAACTATTGGAGTCTTTAATAGCTGTTTGGTCTCTGAAAGTGGATTTATGTATTCCCACAATTGATCTTTTTCAACAAATTCTAATATTTTTTGCTCAAATTCAAATTGAGCCTTATTAGCAGCTTGTTGTTGCTTCTCCTGATATGCATTCCAGGTCTTACTATCGGCCAAGGCAAGTACATACTCGCCATTATCAGTGACCATGTACACGTTACCTTGAGCATCTACCAAGTCTCCATTGTCATTTGTCGTAATTGAAGAGCCTTCATAATTGGCAGCTTCTTTAGAGATTGTTTTAAGATAAGATCTTGGGATACCAGTTGTTCTTTTGATCTTTTTCCCTTCATAGTTAGGATCCGAATTGGTAGGACAATTACGTATCCAATGATCTTTACCACCACATCTATAACACATATAACCAGGTGGCGGTTGGTCTTCTGGGTTTGTACTGCCGGCGTTAGGCTTAGAAAACACCATTTTATGATTTGACAATTCATCTTGAGTTTGCGCCCAAGCATTCAGTTGATTTTCAAACATCATTTTGATTCTATCTTCTTCCAGTATATTTTCATCCATAGGTTTGTTTGTGGTTTCCACCGTATTAATTGGTGCGTTAACTACTTTCTTGGAGATTCTTGGTTTACCAGATATATACCTTGCAGCGTTGTTAAACTTACCATTACGCAGTCCCGCAGGCAGTCTTCTAGCCACGACAAACGTAGAACGAGGAATTACATCCTGATCATTATCATATTCAACGTCTAATTGATCTTGGTGATATAACCGAAGGTTAAAATCAGTCCCTGCTCCTAAACTGTTTTGTATAATAATTTCATGTTTGAGATCAAATACTGAGATCCCAGTACCATCAAAATGAATGGTGGATTTCCCTTTCTGATGAATGAACTTGTAGAAAATAGTGGATGACATTATATGCTATTAAAATGTAGTCGTTTCTTTCTAGATGGTAAATGAATTCAATGACTTATTATTACGGTTTCGAAATTTTTAATTGACTTGTATTTTAGATTTTGAATCCTGTACATGATTTTTTTGCACAACAACAAATGCATTTTTCTCTGATTAGCTTCATCTTGTTTTCTTTCTGATCAATGTCCTTAGTTAGCACCACGGTGGTAGGGTATGGTGATACTTTACCAGTTCTTGAGGTCAAATTACCATTGAAATATGGTACATCTCAAAGAAAGAAGCGAGCTTTTGCCCAGGAATTGGCTGAAGTTGGAAAAATAATCTCGTTGGAAAGCGTTAATGGCTCCTTCATTGATGAAATCTCAGTTACTTTACCCAAGGATAAAGTTACAATTGATATAGTTCCCGTGGTTTCTCAAGCAAATGGTCTTGGTCTTACCTTTCAAGCCATTAAAATTAAACTCCCTCATTCCGTGGTTTCTCCAGCTTGCCTTCTGGTTCAATTTATCTCTGATGAAGAATATTTGTTGATTGATCTTATTGATGAGAATTTCCTTTTCATCTCTGTTAAAATCAGCTTAGAAGACTTTGTAATAGATTCCAAAAATGGGTCTAATCTGTTATCTTTGGACAACTTTAGCGCTTGGGGTCATATATCAGTTCCGTACTCATTCGAATTAAGATCTGCTCCATATTTTTTCAAAGCAATCTCAGACAAAAGTCTTATAGTATCACTTAACGATGGAGGATTACTTCATTTTCAAAGAATTGCTCCTTTATCTGATTATTCGGTGTTTACTTTCAATGATCCATCTTTGGTCAAGTTGAGTTTTTTGAGTTGGAACAAACAACCAAAAGAACAAGATATTCCAGACAATGGAACTTCTTCTAACGCTATAGTGGATGTCGTGGAAACTTCTTTAAACACTATAGTCACTTTATCTACTGATATGAAGTTAAAGACTTGGACTTTGGATAATCATCAACTTTTTGGATCTGCTTATTCCTTAAGTAAAGAAAAATTACAATTCTATCTTGCCGCAACAAGTTCATCCAAGTTTTTACAAGTTAATGGTAATCATATTGCGTGCCATTATTTTATCAACAAAATTGCATTTGTAGAATTTTTTGAAATCTTACCATCAGGAACAATTTCTGATATTTTCAAATTTGTACCATCTGAATCTAAAGACGTACAATGGCTAATTCAAGATTTCCATTTTCAATTAAATGATAATGGCGAATTTGTTTTGTCAATTTTATTCAAATCAAATAAAAATTCTTTTGTTGCTATTTATCATATTACTGAACAGGGGAAGATTAAAAATATCACTAGCCAACCAACTCACCTTCAACCTGCTTCAGAAATATATCAATCTATAAACAAAAAGGAATCTTATTACACCGATAGAATTTTGAATTCTGGTACCTATGATAACTTTACCGTAGAGACATCTCTTGATGTTTTACAAGAATATTTGGGTTCAGACAAAAAAACTGGTGCTATTCGTTCGAATTTAGTGGAGACTATCAATAACATTAATTCAAGTTGGAAAGATTTTGATTCTGTTTGTATGGAGTTTAAAAAAGCTGGTGAAGAATGCATTGCATTTACTCCAAGAAAAAACGATATACTTGTACTTAATGCTCACAGTTTAAGTGTTGTAAGAGAAGCTCACATATTTGAGAATTATATTGAGCAAATCGATTCTCCTTTAGCAGACGTTTTGAAAAAGCTAGCATTAAAATTATCAACCAAAACTTACACCAAGATTTTCGATAATTTGTTGAGTGGAAATGTAACAGAAGAAAGTGCCACTTCGATGTACAAGGAGTTTTTAGCCAATAAAATCACCAAAAAAGAAAATGAAGAATTGGTGGACGAACTTGTCAATATGCCCAATGCTTTGGAATCTATTGAGAAATTACTCAATTTTAATGATAGTGAATCAATGATATCTATCCCTATTGGTAGATTTACTAAACTTTCAGCCATCTCATCATTTAAAAGCATTATTGAAGCCCATACTTCTATTATTTTGGGATTAGCAATATTACTTCTTTTAATGGAAGTAAATAAACCATTACTCGGTTTGATTAAAAAGATTGTTGATAGACTTTCAACTTACCAACTTTTAACTTTAGTTTTCAACACTAATTTTGAATCCTCCAATAAATATACCCGTGCACAAAGGCTGCAATTGGGTGACCTAGAACAATCGTTATTTTGGAGTTTGCATCTGAGCCCTAAAAGCTTACTAGAATATAACTACAATCAAGCTTTTAATTCGTTATTGACTAAAATCACAAGCAGCCATGACGACTTTGTGATTGACTCTGTTATTCAATTAATTAATCACGACGAAGGCGAACTTGTACGTACTTCCTTTATTGATAAACTTGATGCCAACAGACCAGTGGATCGTTTTTTAATAGGGTTTGTATATTTGATTAATAATGATCCTGATTCATTTTATGAAGTATTTCAAAACGATTTGGATTTTTCCACGAAAGCTAAATTAAAAACAAGAATGCTGGGTTTAACTATGAATGAAAACATTAGAAATTTCCTTGATAGCATTTTTGAAACAGATTTCAAAGATCCATTAAGCGAAAAAGCCAATTATTATCATTCATTACTGTCTCTTTCATCGTCGCAGGGAAGAACAGCTCAAAGACAACACGCACACTCCATAATTTCAACCAATTTTCTGACTTCATCTCCTTCTTCATCTTCTTCAGTTGTTTTAGATGAATCTAACTTTGTCAAAAGTGCATTAGAGTTTGAACAAACAGCGATTAAAGCGTTAAGAGAAAAATCAGACCCACCTAAGTTACAAATTGAAGAATATTACTACAATGTTTTTGATATGGCTCTCTTTTTGACTAGATATGATGTGGTTTTTGATGCAATTAGTCATATCGAAGATGAAGGAGAATTGAAAGAAAGATTGACCAGATTTATTAACAATTTAATCCTGAACAGAAATGTTGATGTTTTATTCCCAACAATCCCTCAAAAGCCATTATTGAAACATTACTTATTGATTGATAATATATTATTAGGGTTAGCAAACAATGAGTTGGTCTTACTGAACGCTCTTACCTATTATGAATATTTATATTCTTGGAGATTATTTGCGGGGGGACTGGTTTATAAGTCTGATAAACTTGCAGACAAAAGAGGAGCTTCTGAGGCCTTATACATTTTTATCACCAGATTCAAATATGAACAAAATCTTTTAACGTCTCATAGTAACACTGATGTCACCAATGATATTAAACAATACAAATTGAAAATTTTAGAGCTTTATATGGTCATTTTGAACTGCTTAAAAAGTTTTGATCTGGATGAGGATAAATGGTTAATTAGACAACAAAGCAGTGATTCTCAAGGAATTATAACTTTGGAAGAACTTAACAAAGAGTACGTCCATTGGGTTAAAGAATTAGAGGATTACTTTGAAAATTAGAAAGCAAAGCAAAAAAAAAATGTTTTTGGGTTAATTAAAAAGTCCTATACTTTGTATAATATATATATTACATGATATGAAAATTAAAATTACTAACCTATATTGCCCATTGTGTTACCTCTTCCCTTTGGATTATCATCTTTCCAATCATCCCATTGCCTTTTTTCTACCTCTTCATCACTATCATCGGTTGCGTCTTCATCCTTATACTGATCTTTAGGTTCCTCTTTAGCCATCTTACCATTTGCCAACTCATAATCAAGGTATTCATCAACAGTCATAGAAGGAAGAACTTGGCCCGTACCTTGAACTTTTTTCCTAAGTTCTTGTCTGTTTGAAATTTTGAAAGGTTGCAAAATCTTCCCCTTTTTATCAACAAGTTGACCCACAGGGACATTAGCAGTGGTAGCAACATTTTCAACCCTTGAAGTATAACCTTCAGGACCAAAAATAGGTTCAGACCGAGATAACGTCTCCACGTTAGAAGTCCTTTCTTCAAATGCTTGTCTTTGAGATAATACCAGTAATTCCATACCCACCAGTTCTAAAAGAGTGAATGCCTTAATGCTAAAAAGTTTCAATTGATCTATGAAGATGGATCTTACTGTTTCTTCATCTAATTTATCAAATGATTCCTCTTCATCATTATAATATTTGATTAAAATATCCAATTTGCTGCTCAACTGTTTTTCCATCTTGTAATTTTCAATTTTATCAGCTCTTTTAATTGCTGGAGATATATCGACTTGAGTTAATTCTTCAAAAGTTGGATTGGACAATTCTTTGAAAGAATCAATGCGAGATGATTGAGCTTTAGTCAAAAGTTTCATTGATTTCAATTTGGCTAAAAAATGGATAAGGTCTTGTTTGGCATTCTCAAGGTTAGTCACTTTGAAATCAAGTGAAAGTTCACCCGAAGAAGGAGAAGCTATCGATTGAGAAAGTAATTGTGACTTATAGTAATCCAATGCCAAGTATTGAATATAAGATGGATTAATTTCGGTAATTAGTTCATTTTCACTGAACAAATCCAATCTCTCAACGAAATTAGTCACAAGTTCGAGTTGTTTGATAAGATTAGAGATACCCTTCTGGGCTTCAGGGGAATCCTTACGACCCAAGCCATCTACTTTACCAATCTCGGCCACCAAAGATCTATATTTGTGCGCTAAAGTATCAGACATGTTTAATATTAATGGAGTTATCAGTGGCAACTCCGATATGAGCTCTTTTAAATAGTGATCAAAATTTTATTAGTAAATATTTCAAATAATATGTTTTATCTTCATATTATTTTTGGTTTATTTTTTTATATATTTTCTCCCCCCCAAACCTTCATACAACGTTAGTAATACAATTTTATTATTCACTCCTTAGTCCTTTTAGTCGAAACATGAGTGCCCCAGCATACTACGAGCTTTATAGACGTTCTACCCTTGGTACTACGTTGACTGATGCTATTGACACCTTGGTTTTGGATGAGAAGATCGAACCTCAATTAGCAATGAGAATACTACACAACTTCGATAGAATTGTGTCCGAATTATTGAAGTCAGAAAGTGGGATTGCCAAATCGAAGTTAACTTTCAAGGGGGACCTTCATACCTACCGTTTTTGTGATGATGTCTGGACATTCATAATCAAAAATGTTATGATTAAGTTGACCGATGTTTCATCCCCAGATTCTAACGACAGTGAAATGAACGTGGATAAATTCAAGATTGTTGCTTGTAATTCCAGAAAGGCTGGTGAATCGTGATTTTAATACCCAAGTAGAGCAAATATTAAGCTCTTATTGAAACAATAAGAGATAAAGACAAACTGGACCCAATAAATCAACTAAAAATGAATAAAGAAACCATCAATGGTCATGTTGGTGATGATTTGGCAAAAAAAAAAAATGATAAAAATTATATGGCATAACCAAAGGGTTGTGAAGGAGAAAATTTGTGTCATGAATTGAAATTATTAGTATGATATAGATGTATTAGTTTTATTTAAAGTTTTGGCATATAACAGATAAGATATCTGTGTAAATGAGTAAAAATATACTAAATATCTTGAGTCCTAAATTCTATATTTCATTTTTTAATAAATATTGCTTATATTTTATATTCTATGATTCATTAAACGAAATCACGGCCCATTTACCTGAAGAAGTCCAAAATTCTCCAACTTCATTACCCATTTTCTTGTATTCTTCAATAATTTTTTCATTGACACCTTCTGGCAACCCAACCACAACATCAGCTTTACAAGTACGCAAACTCAACACCGGTAAGCCCAGATGAGCTAAATCTTGAATAGCAGTACTGAATGGAGTAGTTGGATCCCACATCAAATCACCTGTCAACTTACGGTAGTTCAAATCACCTTTGAAAATCACTAAATCTGATTTTTGCAATGATTTGTAAAGCTCAATGTTCTTTGGAATTTTCCAATAGTTGAAATCAAGAGTCCAAAATGGAGATTCATCTACAATGATAGATCCATTTTTGTAGTAATCAGTCAATTTGGATTGAAGGAAAGTGATAGCTTTTTTATTACTGGAATCAGCATGGATTTCTGGATAAAATTCTGGATCCACTAATTGATCTAATAAAGCATGAAAGTCTTTGGTCATGGTATCACTGACAAACCATGGGATGCTTTTAACGTGAATATGGAATTCAGAGATAAGTTTGGAATCAAGAAGGAAAAGAGCAAGAACCAAATCGGTAAACAATTCAAATCCAGAGTTGTCCAAAACGACGTCAACTCTTTTATTATCGTTTTTACTATTTTGTAATTTAGCCCATGCTTGTGGCAAATCATTAACCAAGATTTTTTCTTCATTCTTCTTTCTAACTTCGGCACCTTGGACAGACTTGATATCTTCTAAAGTGACATTTCCAGCAAGTAAAGACAAATCAGTTGCATTCCCCCAAAGAGAAATATCAATGAACTCAGCGAAAAGTAACCTTAAAGCTTCCAGATCAGCATTACCTAATTGATCACTCAATTGTTCATATCTTTTACACAATTCCAAAACTCCAAATTCAGATTGCTTGAAAGTTTGAGTTTTCAAATCTTCAAAAACATCGAATTTACTCCAAGCTTCATCCTTGGTAGAAATGAAAAAATTATGGATCAATTGATAGATATAACATTCAAGGAAAATCCAAGGACCTGTTAACCAAGTGACCTTTTTGGTGGCGTTCAAGGATCTTAAAGTAAGGTTATAATGAGCAAGATCTGGGTTCAATTGAATTTCTTCTTCTGTGAAAGCTGGAACTTCTTGATCATTAGCTAAATCGTCAACAAGTTGTTGTAATTTCTGCACAATTTGGTTTCCCTTGCCTTTATCAAGGGTACTAGAATTCAATTTAGTCTTGACATCTCTAATGCAATCGTTGACAATAATTGGCCATCTCTTATGGCAAGTAGAGTAGGCAAAAGATTTCTTGTTATCGTTGTAATAGAATGAGGGAAGAGACATTCTGACGGAGTTAAAGGGACTAATACTTGAACGAGTATTAGTGCACTATATATATTTATATTCGATATTGAAACCGCCGTAAAATATTAAAGCGTGGAGTAAAAAAGAAGCAACTAAATTTATCAACGGATCTAATGCCTAATTGAGTAGAGAACCCCGGATCAGCTTGACCCGGAGCATAGTTGTGTTAAGATCATGTCAGATTACATATATGGGTAAAGTATCTACTGTTTGCTTGATTCACGAGGGGAAGGGGGGCATGTCATTTACTTAGGAGGGGATGGGAAGACCACAATTAAGTGGAATTTGTCCAACGTAAATTAGTGTTCATAGTTTTCATCGTAACTATAATAAAATACTAACAATTGAATAGTTCGCGATTTTGATCAACCACAATTTTTTCTACATAAGCTCATAAACTTTACTTATTCACACTACAATGTATTCAATCCAATAATTTTTTTAATACATAACAATATATAGGCAATTCGGCACTGCCAATAAAATTTGCCTACTAAAAAAAACATTGAAATCAGCTTATAACAACACAAAACAAAAAGTCAATCTGATAAACTATATATTAAGACTAAAGTTCTTTAAAGTTGTTTAATTTTTTCAAAAACCCAACTTAATATATAAATGTATCAGTCAACATAAACAAAGATAAAAGCAGCCGACTTCTTCTATGGTACAATTAAAAAGAGCTTCAATAGAAACCTATTTAAGCGCCATTCTTCTTAGCATATTCGGCCTTTTCTTTCTCATATCTTTTCTTGTCAGTTTCAGCCTTGGTTTCGTATGGAATCTTATCATCACCAGTTAAAGCCTTCCATTTTTCTCCCAATAACTTACCAACTTGTCCGAATGAAATACCTGGGTTTTCAGCTCTGACAATGTCTCTGTTTTCGTTAGCGAAGAACATGTAAGCAGACAAAGATCTCTTTGGAGCATCTGGGTCCTTCTTCTTTCTGACGGTCTTTCTCTTTTCAGCCATTTTAATTCTTTAAGGTTAGTATAAAATTTGTGAGGAAAAATTTATTAGAGACAGAAACGCACAATAAATAGAGTGTGATAGAGAAAATAAACAAACAAATGAATAGGAATTTCACTGAAGCGCGTTGTTTACTTTGGCTGTTGTTATGATTGCACACCTAAGAAAAAAAAAAAAGACCACTCTAAACAACAAAGCAAAAAAATAAAGACAGGTTTCTTTTAAAACAAAAAAAAAAACAATGTGTGACCTACCCGTTACACGTGCATGGTTATCTTTATTTTTTCACTCAATCTTAATAGAGAGTTCAATTCTTATAGGCCACTGTACTTTTAGTTCAGTTCGTTTCCGTTCGCAATATATTCTTTATTATCGAGAATATTACACAAAGTCAACGAGTTCCTAATTGTTTTTTTTTTTTTCGTTCCTTTTGGTTAAGCAGTCAGAAACGGGCCACTCTCTATCTCCTCACTTCGTCGAACATTTATCGCCCATCCTCTAAAAGACCTGAAAATTGACAAGTGGAAAATTGAAGCATTATAAATTGCCACAATTATTAACATTAATAGTGCTAAGATTGTCAAGTAATTGATGTTTAATTGATATGTAGTTGTGTCCAAGTTGTAGAAGGTCGCACCAATTTCGCAACACCTTACTTAGGTAGTACTATTTGGGAGGTGAAGACATTTCTTTACAAGGAGTAACTTCATAAGTTCAAAAAAACAAGGGTTAACCGACTAACAAGATGATGGCACATGTGTCCATTAAACGGGATAAGTCCCACCTCAATTGACACGGTTTCTCACATGAAACCTTTTTTTAATGTTTCCACTGTGTTTTCATGGTATATTAGTAGAGTGTCGCAGTAATATTATACATACAAATTTGTAGTATTAAAAGTACTAGTAAAAAATTAGTACGATAAATTTGTATGGGAATATGGGTTTTATAGGAAAAAGCAGAGTTCGCACAGTTTCGCAAGTATTATTTATTATTTTATTTTTATTTATTTTTACTTTCCTGTTCTGTACTAAAAAGTATTAGTCCTCAAATTTACACTCATTTTTGAGGGGTGTACGGAAATTTACGCGCACTCAACCCATTTTAACACTTAAAACAAATGCTCTAGTACACTCACACCGCCCCTATTAAATTGCTCTATCGGTATACGCATAATCCTATTTCAACCAAAGTTATGCAAATTGAGATAATTTCATCATATTGTTTTTAATTTCGGCTTATTACCAAATTAGCTTGCAACAAGTAACCCTTCACCAGCATCACGTGGGATTATGGGCAATTATATTCCCACAACGGCGTTATTGTACGCCAGAGAATACTGTCAAGTGTACATTGCGTTGATTAGAGAACAATCTCAACTTTGTTGACCCCAATATATGGACATCCAGGGATTACTCCACATTTGTGCAACTGAAAAATTCACGACTTGAGCATTACTATTTCATTGCTTGGAGCTTACAAGTACTATGAGGGAATTAGCTACTGAAATGTCCAATCCAAGTCATACATTCAATTGTTATTAATATTTTTTTTTTTTTCAAACTTCGCTTTCATAATACACCCAATAGATTATTTAGCGTGAAATTTAAAACATCACACTAACAATGCAAAAGAAGCAAACCATATATTATCTTTCACTGTACTCCAGTTGACATACAAATAGGTGTTCAACTTTTTTTTTTTTTCAAATCAATTCACGGTATTTCTAAAACCAAACCACCACCAACTCACTACATCAATTTAGATGAAATATTGACATTGATACACTTTTTCATGGATGTTAGAGGTTTCTCGGCCAATAAGGATAATTCTTGCCCCAATAAAATCATTCTCTTCAAAAATTTCCAAAAAAAATTTAACCCCAATTTTTCAAATATGGTTGCATCAAGAATAATTCACCAATTCTTTTGTCTTGACCGTAACTGAAATATGCATTTTTCATCTATAATATTCGTCATGTATTCTCTAATCTCAATTCTCAATCTCCATTTAACCTTTTTCAATCGTCTTCAAACTACTAATTCTACATTTTCCTATTACTTTAAACATAGTATGACTATTTACTCATCTATTTACCTTAGTACCAACCACCGTTGTATTGTTGCTTGTTATCCAGATATCCGTATTGAGCATACATTTGTTGTTGATATGGATATGGCATACCTGGTTGTTGTGGCACACCCGGTTGTTGATGAACGCTTTGACCTTGAGCGGCATTACCATCCTTGCCTTGGCTCAGTTGACCTTGACCTTGTACATTACCTTGTTGCAGACCTTGAGAGGTAGCTTGTTGACCTTGTGGTTGTTGAACAGGGTATTGATTGTAACCTGGGAAAGTAGCGAATTGATTTGGTTGTCCATAGTATTGAGATGCACCTGCATTGGATGCACCTGCAGCATAACCAGTTTGAGCAGTAGCTCCCACATTGGTAGATGCATTAGGTCCAGTGGCTCCAGAGGCACTTTGGGCAGCAGCACCAGTAGATGCAGAAGCGTTGTTGGCGCTAAATCCATTTTGTCCAGCTAATCCATTCATGTAGTATGGATAGTTGTAATAGTTGTAGTAAGCAGCATATCCATATGGTGCACCTGGAATTTGTTGTTGTTGTTGTTGTACAGTATTAGGATTGATTTGAGCATTGATTGGAGATTGAGTAGCGTCAGACGAAGTTGGTGCTTGAGCTGGGGCATATTGGCTGTAAGCATTGTTACCGGCTGGGGATGCAACACCTTGTTGATTGTAACCATTGAAATCAGCACCAGGGTATCCACCAAATTGGCCACCTGGGATGGTTTGAGTAGCTTGTGGGTACTGTGCTTGGAATTGATTGTAGTATTCGTATTGTTGCTGAGCTTGTTGCTGAGCTTGTTGCTGAGCTTGTTGCTGAGCTTGTTGCTGAGGAACTTGTTGGTGTTGGTGTTGTTGTTGTTGTTGTTGTTGTTGGTGTTGGTGTTGCTGAGCTTGTTGAGCTTGTTGTTGGTGTTGGTGTTGTTGAACTTGTTGAGGAACTTGTTGCTGAGACACTGGGGCTTGTTGTTGATGTTGAACTTGAACTGAACCTTGTTGAGGCACTTGTTGTTGAATAGAAGCTTGAGCAGCTTGATGATAAACTTGGTCATATTCTTCCTTATCAACTGGTGCTCCAGCAGGAGTTTCTTCTTCACCAATAGATAAAGAACCAAAAGAAACGCCAACTGAATTGATTTGTTGAGCACTTGATGGTAAAATAACAACAGGTTGAGTTTCAATGGATTCTTCAGTTACAACATTTTCAGTTGGGGCAGCAATGTCAATGTTTTCCTCCACTTGTTGAGCATCTTCCACTGGAAGGCCTTGTTCTTCAATGGATTGGGTAGAAAAATCTTGTTCCTCAGTTGGTGCACCAGTCACCTTTTCTACAGGCTTTTGTAATACCTTCTTTGGTTTAGGAGCAATGGCGGATGCCCAGGAGTTTTGCTTTGGCACTGGGTTAGAGTCTTTAGTTTCTTCAACTACAGCACCATTTCCCTTGGAAGGTGATACTGGAGCTTGCTTTTCTTCTTTCTTTGGCTGTTGTTGCTGTTGCTGTTGCTGTTGCTGTTGCTGTTGTTCGTCTTCATTTTCTTCTGGTACGGATTGAGGAATTTCCTTTGGTTTATCCTTTGACAATGCAGCGGCCCAAGAGTTAGGGGCAGGAACAGTGGTGGTGGATTGACTTGAAGTAGAATTAGATGAAGTAGATGCAGTATGAGGAGATTGGGTTTGAATCAGAGTATTTGAATCACGTTCTCCTCCTCTTCTTCTAGGCTTTTCTTGTCTTTCTCTTTGTTGAGTTCTTCTTGCTTCTCTATGCTTCTTATGATCAATATTTTGAGATTGAGCAACGGTAGATTGCTGTGGGGCTGGAACAGCTTGTTGTACTTGTTCTTCTTGATGCTCTTTCTTCTTGTTATAAGTTTTTTCCTTTTTAGTCAGTTCCCATTTGGCTACTTTACCGTTGACAATTAAATCAATTACAACTTCCACATCTTTATGTTCTAATAAAAGAGAACTCAAATCTTCGGTTTCCCAGTCCGGGAACATTTCCGCCAAGGTGGTAATTTGCAGCAGCAGTACCAGCTGTTGGTTACTACCATTCAGCTTATTCTTTGACTGGCCTCTATGCTTTCGTTGCTGCTGTGTCGTCGACATCGAGCGCTATTCTTATTGATTTATGTGTATGAAATTGGAGTTTTGGTGAGGATTATATCTCGGTGAATCAATCAATATCGGCTTCCAAACTTTTATATTCGCCTTCTGGACCTGTTGGAGTTTAATAAATTTAGTCAAATTTCCAGTTAATTGTGAGTATTAACGGGCCAGAGTAAGTGGTGGAGTTTTAAAAGTTGAATCGTCGAAATGAATGCAACCAAGTTTCACAAAAGGCAAAAAAAATTTTCGAATTGGTTGATACACGCTAGCCATTTATGTATGGTAAAATGTATATTGGTCGAAACTTTGTAGTAACGCTTGGATGTGCTTGAAGTCGGCAAAGAGGTAAAATATTAAATTTAGGGGGAACGACATAAAGAATATGATTACCAGAAGGTGTTAGAAAGTTATGATTAAGGTCGATTTGTAAAACAGATGATTGAAAAATTATGAGTTATTCAATTGATAATCTAAGAAAGTTATTTGAACCATTTCAAAAGGGGGATATTAATAGTATTTTTCGGGATATTTTAAAAATACATTGGATTATGATATATTTGAAAGAAGAATCAGTTCAGTACAAGCTATTGTTCTGCTTGAAGCTGGCTTCTTCTATTTCCATGAGACCTAGAATATAGAGGTCATAATATTTTATTTTCCAATGTTTCCCAATTGGTCGAAATTATGGCATAATTGTTCTTGAATTTAAATTATTTTTTCACTTTCTATTTTATACATATATATATTACCTATTACAGAACAACTGCTCCTATTTTAAAGGTGGCATTGAGCAATCTTTTTTGGGAATAATTGAAGGATGAAGGCTGGGACTTACATTCAACAATTTCAATACTAACAACTGTTGAAAAGATTCGATTTTAGATATCGTAAAATAGTTAATTTAGACGAATTGAACAACTGACCCTTTGTCTGGAAAGAAAAAAACAATTTTTTTCCAACGGTGGTCAATTTCAAGATTTGACACTTCTGTTTAAATATGATTATTTCTTTTGTCTTTAATTAAGCTTTTCTTTATATAATCGTTACCAAAATATTTGATCTATAAAATCTTACGGTTTGTAACCTTTTATGGTTTTAATTAAATAGAGGTTTTATTATAGATTACTATGTAGTATTACTTTAATGTTAACAAAAACTTTTCAAAACTTTATCAATAACTTGCCACAATCACAACCGAATTATCTTCTCTATATATTACAGTTTTTATTCTACACTTCACCAATTATGAGACTTGTGATCTAAAACCAATTTAAAGTCTCTTTCCTTGTATGGTTTTCCTCCCATTAATTCTCTAACAACTCCAAAATAATTGTCAAATAATGTATCAATGACTCCTTTTAATTCTTCTCCTGTTTGCTTGAAATCTGGATATGCATTGACTTCCAATAGTGTAACATCATAGTTATTGTCAACTAAAAAGTCTACTCCATAAATTTCGCAACCATTACTTAAAGGTTGGAAATTCATTTTATCAACTGTAAGCGCAGCTGTGAAAACCTCTCCAGTGACTTCACATATGTGATCGAAGATACGATCTACTACACTTTTTTCTAAACCCTTAAGGTCTTGAAGTCTTACCACTAATGGGTTTTTGTTTTCTTGCAAACAAGTATTAGTTAAATGACCATCCAATGAGATGAAAGATTTTGCATCATCTGTAGAATCTGGTTTCACATAAGCTGAATCACTAAACAAAGCAAGCATATCTCTATACACATAAACCTTGGTATCTCCACTTGAAACCACATAAACTCTAAGATGAAATTTTTTATTATCATACTCTTGGAGTAATAAAGGAGTATCTCTGTATTCTTGTACAATAAAATGTCTTAATTGTGAGAGAATTATACCATTACTTTCTGGTTTATCTTCTTTATTCGAATTACCAAATTTGATATCTTTAAGCTCATCATCAAAATCAACGTCTGAATCACTATTTTCAAGATTTTCGTCATCTTCTTCAAACAGATCAAAAATCATTTGTAATTGCTTAATAGTTCTGAAAACTCTAATCCCTTGCCCCTTGTCCGACATACTTGGCTTTACAATCCATGTTTTACCGCCTTGTTCAAGTTCTTGCCTTAATTCATAACAATCATCTAATGCATCATCCAAAAATTCGGCGTAATCAACTTCAATTTGAAAAGTTTCTGGAACAGCCTTAGTTAACATCAGGTTGGGATGCTTTGCCACATAATGACGAACAGTATTAGCAAGGAAATGCTTTCTAATAAGAGCTTTACGATAAACGTATGAACATAAGAAATAATTGCGATCAGGAATACTATCAAAGTCAAGTTCCTCGTATTCTCCATAATGGAAGGTTGGTTTCTGATTGTCTCTAATGTTAGAAATCGAACCTTTGAAATGAGTTACAAATCCCTTCTTGATTGCTGACGCAATATATGAATCTTCCAGAATTGTTAATTGAAGATTTGTATTTAATTGACTAGCCTTAGCGGGCAAAACAACACCATTATTGGAAATTGTAAATGTTGAAGCTCCAGTAATAGCAGTAGCAGTGGTGGCAGCTGTAACAGCAGTGCCATTTGTAGAAGATGTCTTTGTGGATGCAGTTTCCAGATCATCATCGTCTAATGTCAATTCCCCGAATCTTGGGCCGACTTCTAAAAATGATGCCTTTAATGGAGTAACGCTAATACCTTCATCAAGCAAAACTCTACTATCAGAATGAGACAGATCTTTTAATCCATCTTTATAAACTTTTTTAAAATCTGGTGTCCAATCAAATTTAGATCTACCTAAATCATCCTTTTCTTGACTTTGAGAGTAAATAGATTGCCACTTATTTTGGAAAATAGGAGCATAATGAATTTTTGTAGTTCCTAATTTTAATGAATCAACCAATGGTACATTAACCAGGAAAAGGTCAATATCGGTACTTGATTGTAATTCTTTATAAAGTTTAGCCACCAATTTGACTGATATTTTAGCGGCTTCTTTGAGTTGATTGTAATCATGATCTAAAGAGTTAAAAGAATAACTTAATGCAATAGCCTTAAGACCATGAGTAACAGCTTCCATGGCGGCTCCAACAGTCCCCAGAGCTAATATATATAAATTACTCGAGTTTTTACCAAAATTAGGACCACTTAAGACCAAATCCACTGGTCCTTTATCAGGGTATACATGATGAATACCAATATCAGTACATGCAGCAGGGGTACTATCAATTAAACACCATTCTTGATACCCATTTTCTTTGTTCAAATTTTTTTGAGGAGTAGGAAATGGACCTTGAAAGGCATTAATTTGATCATTATTTTCATCAGTAGATATTTGAGTATAAATATATTCTGAAGTTAAAGTTTTCCCAGCAAAATGAGCTTTACCAATCCATGAACGTTGTTGATTTGGTACCACAATGGAAACATCCCAATCAGTACTAGTAAGAATTTCATCGACTAGATATTTCAAATAAGGGCAAGCCTTATCATCCAAAGGTCCATCATCATTGGTAAGAAGAAGATGCATTTTATAACCTTGAAATGTCCTAAAAAAACCCTTTACTACTTTAGTTGTTCAATTATCAATAGAAAGGAGAATAGTTCAATAAGATCAAATAGGAAAATTAATGAGTATTTAAGTTTGCAGGAGGCAGTTTTTAGAGAAAAATAATTAGCATTCTCTTCGGTAGGGTACCGCCTAAAAAAAATCTCAATTTTTAAAAGGGAAATATAAAACGTAAGCCAATACGATTGATTAACCACATATTAACGCATCATGTCATTTTTTATGGGCAAGACTGGGCAGTATGCCAGTAACGCAGTGGATCCAGAGAAAATTAAGATGGCAGAGATCCAACATAATGCCATGTCATCGACTTTCAGTCGTCTTTTATCTACATGTCGAGAGAAATGTATCCCATCGGAATATGGAGAAAGTGAATTGAATACTGGAGAAATGTGTTGTGTAGATAGATGTGTGGCTAAATATGTGAGAGCAAATACTTTGATAGGAACGGCTTTACAAAATGATGGGTTCTCTCCTCTTGATATGCCCGAATATAAGAAGGTACGACTGATGGGGAACTTGTAAATATAGAGACGACGAAATTTAATATGATTGAAAATTTTATATATAGTATTTGGATAATTTTTACATATACATTCCAAAGAATCAACAATTTATTAACTTGTAGACCATTTTTTGTCGACTTCAATGATCTGTGCATTTTAAAAACTTTAAATTTAAACTTGTGTGAATTCCATGAATTTTGTTTATTAACTTCCTACTATTGAATTGTAGAAGCATATTCAATATTTGAAATTTTTGGATCATTTTTGTAAGTCGCGAACTCTCGATCGTTGTTACGTGTTACCAAATTGGAACAAATATATGATTGAATTCCTATTCCAGACAATCTAGAATTTATACATTCAAATTTTTCTGAATATGTTCTTTATTCTACGTTACATTTCATATGTTAGTCAATTACTTAGTCTACTTTGTTCAAATCTAAACTTATATTACTTCATCATTTCATACACACTTAAAGTTGGTTCTTGGCGTGGAAGATGTCCAAAGCTTCAGTAATTCTTGCAGACATAGTCTTTTCACCTTCTCTAACCCAGACTCTTGGGTCAAAGTACTTCTTGTTTGGTTTATCTTCACCTTCTGGGTTACCAACTTGACTTAACAAGTAATCCTTCTTGTTTAAGACGTAATCACGGATACCCTTCAAGTAAGCGTATTGACAATCAGTATCCAAGTTAACCTTAACGACACCGTTCTTGATAGCTTCATCGAATTCACCTTGGGAAGAACCAGAACCACCGTGGAAAACCAAGAAAAGTGGGTGCTTAGACTTAGAACCAGTTTGTTCAACAGCGTACTTTTGGTGGTCACCAAGAATAGATGGTCTCAATTGAACGTTACCTGGCTTGTAAACACCGTGAACGTTACCGAAAGCAGCAGCAATGGAGAAGTTTGGAGAAATTGGAGCTAAAGCCTTGTGGACAGCGTAGACGGTTTCTGGGGAAGTGTAAAGAGAATCCTTGGAAACGTGTTCGTTGTTAACACCATCTTCTTCACCACCGGTGATACCGATTTCCATTTCTAACCATTGGCCCATCTTGGACATTCTCTTAAAGTATTTAACACATTCAGCAATGTTTTCATCGTCGGTTTCTTCAGATAAATCCAACATATGGGAGGAGAATAATGGTTCACCAGTTTCCTTGAAGAATTTTTCATCAGCTTCAAGCATACCATCGAACCATTCTAACAACTTCTTGGCACAGTGATCAGTGTGTAAAACAACTGGGACACCGTAGGCTGGGGCAATAGCTCTAATGTAGTGAGCAGCAGCAATAGAACCAGCAATGGAAGCTTCTTGGTTCTTGTTGCTAACACCCTTACCGGCAAAGTAAGCAGCACCACCTTGGGAAGTTTGTAAGATGATTGGAGACTTGCTGTCACGGGCAGATTCTAAAGCGGCAACGACAGTAGAAGAAGAGGTAACGTTAATGGCTGGAATGGCGAAACCCTTTTCTTGACAGTAAAGGAAAAGTTGACGGACATCATCACCGTAGATGACACCAGATTTGGAAATAACAGATGGAGCTGACATTTTAATTAATAAATCAAATCAATTGAATAAATATGAGTAGTAATACTAAAGGGGAGATTTGGATTGTTTAAATATGGCCTTCGTCAGGTGGTATTCGGATGGGCGTGGTGCGTGTTACACAAAGTTATGTACAGGAAGAAAATTGATTGAGGATTTCGGAAGAACGGCGCAACGATCCGCCGAATGCCGGGGTTGGAGTTTGGTGGATCATGAGAGTTTAAGATGGTGGGTTAATAAAGGACAAGTTGGGGTAATGGTAGAAATTAACGATGTAAATTGAGATAACTTAAATGATATGAAAGGAGGTTTGAATAGTCGTCGAGTCTGCATTACATAATTCCCCTGCGGTTAATTTTTGCTATGAAACAAAGATGATAAATTATAATCAAACTACTTTTGATTAGCTTAGAGAGGACATTAAAAAAAGAATTAAATTATGAACAATTAATCGAAAAATAATTAAGAAAAAAAAGAATCTAAAAGAAGAATAGTGGTTTTATTTTTTCAGTTTCAACGATGAACTTAGCGGGAGTTAAGCAACTGTAAGTTGCAATAAGAACAGAATAACATAGTATTAAAGATAGTAATATTAATGATATTAATAATTGCAAAATAAGAATTCAAATTTGGAAATCGGTAGAATATAATTTCTAAACTAAATGGTTATTAATTTATTTCATCTCTACTTTACTTACTATTGATTAAAATCCGTAGACCAGAAACCAGTTGGTGGCATAATTTATTTCAACATGCAACGGGAATAGTAAAACTTGTATATAGTACAACTAGATTTAAAGTATTAAGCAATATAATATAAGGATAACACGTTATGTTACATATGCTGCAACCTAAACTTGCTATTTGGTTTGGGTTCAAATCAATTTAAGCGCATAACTCGTTAATTTTCATCATTTTATCATCTGTTGTTTGCGACAGTAGTTGTTCCGTAGATGCAAGTTTGTATTTTATTTTTATTTTAATTGCTTGAAAATCGTCATTAAATGAATTGTATGATGTAATTAGCTGATTATAGGGGATTTGAACTGGACCAAAACAATATGAGACGTCATTTTAATCAAATGAGGAAAACAGCTGTTGAAAATTGCTTACACCTAAATAGTAAACTCATGGTTCCAATTCCCGACCTGCTTAAAGCCTGAATGTTACTAGTTCGTTACCTATTTTTCTGGTCTCCTCTTTTGCGGGGAAAAGAAGTCCGGGTTTCAATTTTTCAGCCTACTAAATCGATAGGTCTTCACTAAGATGTGGTTAAAATGTGGATAGTTTTCTTTAAATATAAATATATTTAAGCTCGGGTAATGTTCTCGTAGCTACTATCTTTTCATAATTGTCATGTAGATTCATAGTATTGAAAGTTTGATTAAGTACGTAACAATTTGTATTTTTTTAAGTTTACAGTAATTTAGGGAACATAGGCTCTCACTAAATTATTCCCACAATATGTAAAAATGGCCAAAACGTACAAAATGATATTTAATCAATAACCAGTTACTAAGCCAAAAAATTGTTATTAATGGACGTATTTTAATACTTGGATCAGACCAAGCTTACAGTTACATTGATCAGACAGAATAAAAACCTTGAATAATTGGGAAATAACTCAACTACTCCTAATAATATTAGTACTACTGTAGCTCAAAAGAATGAAAATTTACAGTGCGACTGTAATGAGACTTTGTGATCATAAATCTCAAAATTAAATTTCACTGATCACCAATGATCTTCAAACAGTTTAATAAGTCTGAGGCCGAATTCAAGCAGATCTCGGATCTTATCAAGGACCATCTTTCAGAACCATACTCTGTGTTTGTATACTGGTACTTTCTTAACGAGTGGCCGCAATATTGTCTCACTATTCGAGAGGAATCCAACCCCGATGAACTTGTAGGAGTGATAATCTCTAAAGTGGAACCACATAACCTCGTAAGAATGAGAGGGTACATAGGGATGCTTGTTATAGATCCCCAACATAGGGGGAAGGGATTAGCACAACAATTGGTCAAAAAATCCATAGATATGATGATAGAATTGGATCAAGTTGATGAAATCATGTTGGAAACAGAAGTTATTAATGAAGCAGCTTTGGGGTTATATGAGAGTTTAGGATTCATGAGAACAAAGAGATTATACAGATACTATCTTAATACTCATGATGCGTTCCGATTAATTCTTCCATTGGGAGAAAAATCAGGCAAAAGAGCATCATTTTTAACTCCAATCACTACTTAAATTGGACAGCCCAAGCTTGTCAATAATTCATAGGTTGAAATACCTTTGTGGCAATATTATAGAAATTTATATACATCATTTAATTCACATTTACATCATTTTTTTTATAATACTATTATATATAGACTAGATATGACTATACTCTATTTTACACTAATCATCTTCATCAAACTTTGGAGCCAAGTAGAATCTTAAATAACCACCAGCATCTAACTTGTATTCAAATAAAGCAGGGGTCTTGTCAGCTAATTTCAAAGTGATAGTACCACTCAAACTAGTAGCCTTAATAATGTCCAGCAAATATTTCAAACCAAAAGTTAAATTGACTGGAGTGGAAAGGTTAACTTTAATACTTTCTTCTGGATGATCCATGTCAGTGTAAGGTTTTAAAATGACAGAACCAGTACCAGATTCACCTTCAGAAACAAATTTTACAGAATTCTTGGTAACAGTAATACTTAAAGATTCAGAAAGATTCTTTAAATCACGAACAATTTTGGAAAATTCACCAGATGGCATGTTTATCACAGCATCATAATCCATGTCATCAATCTTTAAAAATTCAGAGTCAATATCCATAAGTTTTAACAGATATTCAGAAACTCTTTCCTTCTTCTTATCTTCAAAAATGGTGACAACGTTATCAGGAGAATCTTCAGCTAAGAGAGTAAGGTAATCCTCATTGTTACCACACTTAATGATCTTAGAGAACAGCTCAAGGTCAATACCTAAAGTGATATCACGATCACATCTGTATTCAGAGAAAGCCAGTTGGCCAACTAAAAGAGAAACAAGTAAAACACGAGAATCATCGACAGCTTGCACGGTAATTCCATGTTCGGTACAGTTAAAGTTACATAACTTGACACTATCTTTAATAGCATCCACAATCTTCTTTAAAAGAGCAGCTTCGTCGAATTTTCCTTCAAGCATTTTGGTTTATTTAGGATGGAATGAAAGAAACCAAAATAAAAGAGATTGGGTTTGTTTCGCGACGCGTTGATCAGAGGGGGACGTGTAGGGGTCACGTAGTGTACATAGCACAGAGGTTTGCGTATTTATATGCACGCCGTAAAAATTTATAGGTATCTTGCAAAAAGGCAGATAACGGTGTTGTACTAGAACCGGATGTGAATATGTCAATCAGGGTGCATTAAAAATAGACCATTCGATAATATAGTAATCATTAAAGATTTCGTAAATTGAAAATTTGTTTACATTCTGCTTGTAACACAATATCATCTTTTAGTCACTTCTCGTCTACAACTTGGTCTATGAATTCAGACAGTTTTATATTTACTCCGATTAATGTGGTACCACATTCTAACTACTTTTCTTATCGTACATCTCTTTACCCCATTTATGCAAATCTTGTTTCAACCTATCAGAACGTACCATTCCATTTCTTATTTGAGTCAAATTTTTTATGTATTCTTGTTGTCTTTGAATGCTTACTTGTAAATAGTTGACAAGATCTTCCTGCATGGCCAAGAGCTCATCATCGGGATTTTCTTCTAAATCTTGAGATTGAAATCTTTCATAAATTTTTAAGCTTTCTGGTATTCCAAAAAAAGGATCACTAACAATATCATCATCTTCTAATTGAGAAGTTCTTGTTATTCTTCTGGCCAATTGTTCTTGTTTAAGTGTATTAGCTTCTGGTTCAATGGTGGCAGCATCGTTATTTACTTCAACTTCTTTACCATTGACAACTTTGCCATTTGAATGCTCTTCTTCATCAACTGGCTCTGATTGATCTATTTGTGCTTGTTCTTCATTATTAGTGTTATCTTTTTCATCAAATTGGTTCAAACCATGATCATATTTGGGCAATCCCATATTATCTTCTAATAAATAATACCAATCTTCTCCGTTTAATACTTGTAACATTTTATTTAACCAATTTAAATTCTCTTGTTCAATTTCAATTAAATCAATTAATTCTGATGCAAGCTGACTGAAAATAGGCAGTTCATATGTTTTCAGAATGGCTCGATGAGATACAATCTCCAGTGGATGTACCAAAGGAGCTAAGATTTCGGTGATATTTAATGATTTAAAAGGGTTACTATCTTCATCTTCAGAGTCCAGCTCCAGGTCAAAATCGAGTTCTTCCAAATTTTTTTCATTATCATCGTCACCCATTGATTTTGATATCTTATCCTCAGATTCTGGTTTACTGTCTAATTTCTTACCATTTGATGTTATTTCTGTGGCACTGTCACCGAAGGTATCTTTCCATTTCCTCTTCATACGAGAGTTGTGCTTTTCAATACCTTCATTGGTAAATACTAAACGAGAAGATCCATTATAATCAACCACCTTTGGGGTTAAAACGTTTTCATTAGAAATAGCCGACATGGGGTCAGCAATGGATTTGGCATCTCTGTTTGCATACTCCAGGCTATAAGGAATAGCATTGGCAGCTTTACGAGTCAAAATCGACTGTTTGAAGCGTGCTATAACATCCAAAGACACACTATCGAGCATGTAGGGCACTGATTATCAAGGTTTTCGACACAAGGGGATTCTAGAAAAATGGGAGAAATATCTGAATAAAAAAACATATACCTTGAGAATAGACTGCGGGTATATACAGGTTCTTTCTGTTTTAAAAGCAAAAAGCCTGGGATTACATACACTCTCACGGCTCTTATCCTGGCTTGGCTGCAATCACGAATCACATGACACAATGGCAAAAACACTCCAAATTTGATCCCTTTCTACATCAATAGAATTCCTGTTAAATTGCAACAGAAGCCTTAATTGCCCAGAACTTCGAAGTGGCAGTGGATAAAATGTTTAACGCATCAGCTTCGGTAGGAGCAGCGCTAACGTCCGCTAGTGTAGGTGCCCAGGGGGGGTATCTGAACTCGGGGCATTCGGCGCTGCATTTGACCTTATATAATGCTCATAATGGCCAGATGGTCAAATTACCCAAGCCTATACGATTCCATACGATCAACAGCTTCAAGAGCTTTATACTAGAATCTCTTCTGAACTTTCAGCTAGATTCTATTGACAATATCTTTCTTCTCACCCTGTTTGGAATGAAATTCAATTTCAATGTGGTCAATGAGATCAATGACGTTTATGTGTACGATAAGAGGCTATTTAGTAGTGGCACCGACAAGCGAGATATTTTAGAAGGATATTTGGCTCATAATAGCAGTTCGGATAATATAAATATTACTAAAAGGGCCCCTGCTCTTCAACAAATCACTTCCATTACTCAGATGTCTAGTAACTTTAGATTAAACGAGCAATGGGCCAAAAATGTGTTAAGCGATTGTCAGAAAATGGATGATCAGATCAAACAATTAGAAAAGCAAATAAATGTAACTTTCAAATGCATATCCAATGTTTTCCTTTTTGCCCTGAACTTTGTCAATGGCATTGAAAAACTGTTCAATAACTATTATAATCATATCAAATTGACTAGCATGAAAAGTCTTCATCGGTCTTGGGATAAGTATTATAAGAATTTACAGAAAAATATGCCATCTATCATGCTTGAAAATGACGATAACCAGAAAATTAATATAACTTTAGCATCAATGCTTTCTGTCGAAAAACTTGAACAGTCAAGTCAAAATGTTCAAAAGAATTTACCTGGAATTATCGAGAAATTTAATCTGATGCAGAAAATTATTAAATCAGTAGATGACGATCGGACAAAAATTGATACTGACATTGAAAGATTAAGAAACCAATCGATTGAACAATTTAAAGCTGATGCTTCTCAAAGCAAGAATAACGAATATTCGAATTATGTTTTCCAATACTTACAAACTCTTTCTGATGATTTAGAAAAGATCTCCAATAGTAATGGATCTGCAATTGAAGAAATATATAAGAAACATGTTACTTCTTTATTGCCTGAAATCTACAATACTGCCATACATTTACATCAATTATTACAAACTTATATCGATTTTTGGGCAAATCTTTCTCAGGAAACGATAAGTATTTATAGTGGAGTTGCAAATCTTCAATTAAGAATGGTAAATCTTAAAGAAGAAATGAAAAAGATAACTTCCTCAGAGGGCCATGAATTTGAAATCATTAATCAAATTAAAGCAGATGAAGATTATCTTTCCCTCACTATAGATTTACCTTTATTATTTGGATTTATATTAATTGAAAAACGAAGACAATACGAATGGAATGATTTTTATTCCAAGGGAATAGTCAAAAATTTACAGGAACAGATGACGGTAATCATTGAAAATGAAAAGAACTTTCAACAATTATGGAATAAAAAGTTTGGAACTTTTTTGAACTTATTGGACTGCAAACCAGAAATCAGATTACCGTCCTTAGATATTACGTTGGTGAGGATGAGCACAGATAACCTTGATTTTTTTTCTAAACTCAAGGTATCAAGAGAAAACATTAATCAATACATAAAGGTCTTATCCACTTTTGCAGAACTGCTGAGTGAAACCGCCTCAACTTCTAAGAATTTTCCAGGATTGTTAGAAAAGAATTTTCTGGATTTGATTAAATCTACTGGTAATTTGAAAAGAGTAACTAAAATTCTGGCATCACTTTCCATAATTGCAAGTGATGAGCATAATTTACAGAAAATGGATAAAGAAGTTTTAGCTGTTTCCCAAAGATTAAACTTAAAAGGTGCAACATTACTGCAACTTCTGCTGAACAACAAACCTCCATTGAGAGATGAAAATAACACTGATGTTTCTGATGATTTAGATTTGGATGTGATAAGAGGTCTTAAATCCAGAATTAAGAAGTTGGAAAGTTTATTACATCAGCAGCAATACAAAAACTTATCACAATGGCCTGTTACCAGAAGCCCATCAGCAAACGTATCTAACTCTCCCCGAACATATGGTGATGGAAAAATGAGTCTTATTTTAGATAAAAGATCGAATTCTAATCCTACACAATTTTTATCTAAAGCTAGTGGATCTATTCCAAAATCTCCATCTCCAAACACGAAGGTTCTTGACGCTTCTACAACTATTGACAAACATTTGGACAATATAAGATTAAGGAAAGAAAATCAAGAACTACTTAATGAAAATTCACAGCTTTCTTCAGAATTATTAAAAAATGAAGAGACAATCAGTGATTTGCGCCATGAAATTTTATTGTTGAGACAAGATCACGAAAGGTCTTTGGAAGAATACGAAGAGAAATTCCAAAAACAAATAACTTTGATCAAATCTGAGTCTTCCAAAAACACTGTGAATGCTTCGTCGGAAATCGAATCTATGAAGTCCAAGTACGAGTCAGAAATTGAACTGTTAAAATCGGAGTTACAACATAAATTTTTAGATTTTAAAGTGAAAGCCAACTTGGAAAAAGAAGAAACCGTAACAAATTTGCAAAAGGAATTAAGCACTTATATAACTTTAAGCAATGATAGGTACGAAGATTTCCGAAAATCCAATGAGGCTTTAGAGGTAGCAAGAAACGAATTGGCTGATACATTGACAATGAAGAATGATTTACTTCAAAACCTTCTGTCCAAAGAAACAGAATTTACAAAAGAAAGAAATATATTGGAAGAAGAGATAAGACAATTAAAGCTTAAATCCGAAGAAATAAATGACGACTATGAAGATTTAATGGAAGTTACTCAAACAAGACAGAATGTCAACGAGCAGCACATTGAAGATTTGATACAAGTGGCTAGCCATCTTTTCAAGCGCATCAAATCATTATCCAATCTTCTGTATCAGTTTTATTATGATTTTTGTTTAGTTTTAGAACTGATGGGATTATTATTGATTGGTGATAATGATTCATTGAAAATAGTGAGAGTTAAGGGATTAAGAAACAAGAAGGGGTCACCTTTAGTTGATGACCATGAAACACAAATAATAAATAAACCAAGTTCCAAAATAATTGAGCAATTAGAATCACTTACAGAATGGCTACCCTCACTTGATCCAACAGAGTACAACAATGGAGATACTGAAGATATTACAGTTAGGCTCAATTCATCTGAAAGTAAAAATGAGATATCTGACGAGTTGATTAAATTGTTTAAGGATAATTTCGAAGGCGAAAACAATAAGATGGATTCATTTTTGAAAGGATTGTATTTCCCACTGGACAACACTGGAAATACAGCGTTTGTTTCGGCAATATCTAGAAGATTTAAAGATGTCGAAGGATTTGCAAAGAAGCTTACCAAAGAAAACAGAGCCAAAACCAACGAGATCAACAAATTGCAGCACAGATCATCCAATAAGATATCAATAAATGACTTTCAAATTGATGATTTGGTATTATTTTTACCTACCAGGATAGATAATGAAGACGATGGAGATGAAGTTCAACCTTGGGCTGCATTTAATTTTGGACTGCCTCATTATTTCTTACGAGTAGATCATCACTCTTTGAAGAATAAAGATTGGATGGTAGGTAAAATCACTTCAATTGAGTCGTACAAAGTGACTGAATTTAATAAAGCGGACAAGATATCCAATCCATTTCAACTCAAGCAAGGGATTGAGTGGTTTTACATTGATGCTAAAGAAATAGAGCAATAGAGATCAGGTAGATCAAATGTTGACACATTAAATGGTTTTTTTTTTTTGTTTTTGGTGGGTTTTGTCTCTTACTAACGAAGTAAAATAAACTTTTTCAAATCAACAAAATTAAAGGTACCAAATTGACCTTGTAAGTAGATTTATACATAGAATATAATTTATATGGGTGGTATTGTAAAACTGTAGATATAAATCCCGAGTGATTTTGCAATCCATATCAAATTTTTACCAAACAAATGTAAATAAAAGGGTTTAGTTATTGTTTTCCTTGATGATGTGTTTTCATTTTAAAGCCCATGCAGATGTCAATTTCGAGACTTCGATAAATCTTAAAATAAAATATTTCGCAACATTGATTTGAAGACCTTTGCAAAAACACACCGAATTATAGACGCGTGAAGTGGTATGGGCACAAAATGATAGACAACCCATCATTATTTCAGCTTATAACAGCCGTTGTAACTCTTATATGGTATGCGACCGTGCTAGCCTTGGCTTATACTGGGTTTTGGGAAATCGTGTTAAAATTCAGAAAAGATTCTGTAGCCGGTGTTTCCGAGACTTCGACGTTGGTGGAAGGTGTTAGTATCATCAGACCACTCAAGGGCATTGATCCAGAAATGTCTAGTTGTTTGGAGTCTCTGTTCATACAGTCGTATCCCAAAAATAAGTTTGAAATCTTATTTTGCGTTGATGATCCTAAGGATCTTGCCATTCCAGTTGTGAAGGAACTTATAGAAAAATATCCCAACGTGAATGCTAGAATCTTGATCTCTGAAGGGTATGATCCCAAGACTAGGTTACTGAATGATCACTACGGTCCTAATCCTAAAGTCAACAATTTGGCAAAGGGGTTTACTGCTGCAAAAAATGATATTGTATGGGTTATGGATAGTAACGTTTGGGCTAATCTGCAAGTATTAAAAAAGCTGGTTTATGCTTTACAAGGAAATTTCGATAATGGTCGTAAAATGAGTGCAAGCAATCGTAAAGTTGCTCTTGTACATCATGCTCCTCTTGCTCTTTCCATTTCAGATACCGAATATTCCTTGAGTCCATTAAATACCGGCGAAACACTCATTAATGGTGATTACAAAAAGCGTGAATTGAAAAAGTTCGGAGCTAAATTGGATGAAATGTTTCTTTTAACATCTCATTCTAAGTTTTATGTTGGTTTTAATAGAGTTTCTGTGGCTCCATGTGTGAATGGAAAACTGAACATATATCGTAAACTGGACTTAGATCACGCAGTAAGCCAGATACCGATAAGATCATCTAAACTGTCATTTTTCTATTCTTCTGAAGTAGTTAAAGACGCTCAACGGTTTTCAAACTTAGGAACCGGTCATGGAATAAAGTTTTTCCTGAGATATATTGGTGAAGATAACATGATTGGTATTTGTTTATGGGAGAACTGTTACGGTAGAACGGGTATGACTGGTGATGTAGTAGTACAACCACTTTCAGGAGCTGATAATTCGATCAAAGATTATATGGATAGAAGAGTTCGTTGGCTTAGAGTGAGAAAATATATGGTTTTGGCAGCTACATTACTTGAGCCTCTGACGGAACTGATTCTTAGTGGATTATACGGTAACTATGGGATTTCTATACTTTTCGGTGATGGTTCTTTTCTTTGGTGGTTATTTTTGTTGCACATGACAATTTGGATCATTACTGATTACTATCAATCTCATTTATTAATCAAGTCAGCTATGAGATCACCGGATAATACCGTGTGTAAGCCTTGGTGGTTAAAAACAAGAAATTTACCCGCTTCACACAGGTCCTTCACTTCTTGGATCACTTCATGGTTAGGAAGAGAATTATTGGCTTTGCCTATTTGGATAAGTGCTATGTTAGGACATGAAATTGATTGGAGAGGTAGACCATTTAGAATCAAGAAAGATTTGACAGCAGAAGAATTGTGATGAAAATAGATCATTACGATTGAAGAGGGGATAGAGGTTGAACAATACACATAGAATGTAAAACAAAATTAAGTACAAAGTAAAGACATAGAGGAAAGCAGATGAAGACAAAATGAGATTTAAATCTGAAACATAACATTTATGTTGCATCGATCATGGTCAAATAAATGACATTTACATATAACGTATAATAGAATATTTACATAAAACAAATGTATTCATATGTGTAATCCAAACATTATTGAGTTGTTTCTTCAAACTGGCAACATGCTAACAGATTTGAAATCAAATTACAACAGGAAACCAACATAATATTTATTCAGTGCAAGACATTAAAGAAATAATTCAATTTTAAAAAAAAAGTGAAAGGTATAAAAATAGAAAACGTTATTTTTATTTATTGATGTTCTACGTATTTATAGCACACTTAGTTTGAAGTCAGGCCAGTGAATGTTGAAAATAGTTCTTTAGAAGTGTTTACGTTTCAAAAACTATTATAAGACAGACTATTTTTTTGATAGATATTTTAGCGAAATCTAAATATGAAAGAGCCCATCATAGATTCGAAACAAGAACAATCAATAATTTAAAACATCAAGTATGCATTGCCACGCAATGTCCGATCATTCTTTGACTTTGCTATTAATATTAAATGGTAGTGAAAAGCCACAAAATCTTATCAAACCAAAAGAGTCTAAAATTTTTGTAAAGAAGGATACATAATATAGACCATTAGTCTACTGTATTTACTATGCATAATATAGAAAAACAGATGCATATTTGATGGTGAAACCTTCCAAAGTACCGTTTTGAAACAAAACATTCTGTATTAAAACTTTTTAAACAAATTTGAAAATTTCCAAACCCGGTATATGAAAAGAAGTATTTAAAGTAACTTTAAAAAATTATTACACAATTGAATTCAATCTATTGTTTGTGTTTGACCTTTTTGTTTCTTTAACGGATATTTTGTTTCCGACTTCCTATAATCATACTTCCTTTAATTATTTCCCTTTGTTTTATAACTGTTTGTCGTACCTGCACGACAATAACTTTTTAAAAGAAAATAAATTGAAAACGAACACTGGGTGGAAAGAACAATTATACCGTTTAAGGAAACGGTCATTTAGTTCATGTTCACATTCCACACGCAGTAGAATTAAACGAGTGACATTGATTTGTTGTTCTACTGATGTGTCCTCAAATTTCGGCTCTATTCATGTATCTAAATAACAATTAGCAATAGTACTTAGATCTACTTAAATGTTAAATAATTAAATTATTTTTTGCCACAGGTTCAAATTATTCAGCTGAAATTCAAATTGATTTAAATTTGCTTGTGAACGAGATAAATAATTTTTTGATTAAGTCCTTTGAGTACAGTAGAGCAAAATAGTTTAATAAAAGTAAAAGATAAATTTATTCATTTCATTTAACGTCATGATAATATAAAAGATATCAGGTCATGATATAAAGTCTATAGTTTAATCAAGTCTATACAACTAAGTTCTTTCCAGTTTAATATGTTGAAAGAAGAAAAAAAAAAATAACAATTAAGAATTAAAACATTAAGTAACCTAAATTACAATGTCGAAGACGCGCGTCAAACTTCCTGCCTTTACTCTAACTTTCTTTTAAAGCTACATTATTTTTGAATTTTGCTTGAATTATATTACAGTTTGTAAAGAAAAGAAGTTAACTAACATTTTCCCTTGGTACATACTAGGAGAGGTAAAGAAAAATAAAATATAACATTCATCGAATCCATCATTTTAGACATTTGAACTGTCTAGAATTGTTCTATATTTATCATTGAATATCTTTCAATATCATATTAGTTACTTAGAAATTGAGCCAGCTTAGAATTCATTTTCCTCGACTTAACTTTTTGAAAAGTCACATATTTTATGGCGACCTTTTGAGTAAGCTCTTTCAAATCACACTCAAACATTGAATCACGAAAGAAAAAGATAAAATATCTATTCCCGCTAATTTGATACCCTTATCAGATCACAACAAAAAATTAACTCCACCCTTTAAATATCACTGATACTCTCTCACACCGAGTTATATCAAATTCATCCATAAACTTCAGTTGCAAGTTGTGTCCCATAATATTATTATTTTATATTTTAATTATAATTTATTTTTATTTTTAATATTATTATTAGTATTATTAGTATTTTGGTGTGCTTTCACTTCGTTCGCGCAAAAAATATAATTAGAAATAACAGACAGTCCCTTTTTCGAAATTTTTATTAGGCAAGGGTCAGGAAATCCAAGACAACTCAAGTTAAATCTCGTTTAACAAATCCTTCAATTTGGTAGATCCCCCATTCTTTCACTCCACCTCCAGCCTACATTTCCAAAATGGCCATGGAGTTTGACGCGATATCCCATCAATCTTTGGCAGCACCTGTGCAAACTTGTAAAAAATGTGAACTTCCAATATATGAGGGCCATGCTTATGAATTAGGAGATGACCGTTGGCATATTCCATGTTTTAAATGTTCTAAATGTAATCAGCCTTTGGGCTGTAATCTGAACTTTCTTGTGTTAGGGAATGGTTCTTTGATTTGTCTGCTGTGTTCATATAATTGCAAACAATGTGGTAAGAAAATTGATGATTTAGCCATTTTAACTGGTGATCAAGCATACTGTTCACTGTGTTTTAAATGTCGGTCCTGTAAAGAGAAAATCGAGGACTTACGGTATGCTAGAACTTCAAAGGGTTTATTTTGTATGAATTGTCATGAAAAATTGGTTGCTAGGAAGAAGAAACATGACTTGAAAAAAAATCAACCGAATCAACAACAACAACATACACCCCAATTACAGCAATCAAATCTGCAAAGTAACACACCTCAACTGATTCCCAGTCTGGTCAAAGATACTTCGATATCTACTCTTGATGACAAATTCACAAATCAACTGCAAACCCTGTTTACGTCTACGAACACTTTCACAGGTGGCCAATCAGTTTTACAATCTAATCATAATCATTTATATTCTATTCAAAGCAACAGGTCACTGTCGAGTGTAAACAAAAACCTCCCACCACCCCCAACGCAAGCGTTGTCTCCAGTGACAACTACTACTACAACTTCCAATACTAGTAATAGTGATAATCAAAATGCAATCAATACTATGAATTCTTTGAACATAGGAATTAGTGCTCCATTCAGAAATTCTTCTCAATCATTCCAGACTGTATCATCAAATCACACATCGAATTCACAATATCTGACCCCAGTGTTTGATTCCATACCAAAGCTTGAAAAGCCTAAAGTGCCGTTGACTCCAGATAATTTCTCAATTGAGGAAGTGAACGATAGTGATGATGAATTGAAAATGCGCAAAAAAGAACATAAATCCTCCATTTCTACACAACAAAATGATATATTGAGTGATTCGTTGGAAAAGCTCTCACATCCTCCAACTCCAGATTTGGAATTACAACCTGCTGTAGATTTAAGTAGCCCTACAGGAGCCACTACATTACTGACACCACCAATAGAAGACAACCATAAATCTAGATTGAAAAAGAATGTTCTTTTGTACCTGCCTAGTCAATTTCACGATAATGAATTTCATTCCACAGAAAGAACTCCGATTCTGGATAAGTTCCTGATCGCAGAGGCTACTGAATCTAACAACCAACAGTCACTTTCAGTACATGATGAAAGTATTAAAGCGAGACAAGGATCTCTGAGTCCATTTGCTAAAGCAAACAGGCAAGCTAGAGTGGTTGAAACTAATGACAACATTTCTACAAGCGATTTATCTGAAGGTGTTGAAACTCCAAAGAGAAAGGCATCTACTAGACAACCAAATATTAGACTGCCGCCTCCTAAATTACCTCTTCCATCTACTCCAAAGAAGAAAGAGGACAACTCTTCATTGCCATCTGCAGACTTGGAAGATACTCCTCAAGGACTCGGACTTGGACTTGACGGAATAAATTACTACGATCGTGATTATCTTAATAGTTACCTGTCACCAAAATCAGGAATTTCATCCTATGCAAAGACTACCAATCCAACTCCAACAGTGACTAACTTAGAAGATAGTGCATCAACATCTGGCACATTAGCATCGTCTGGAAATTCAGGAAGCGTCCCAACTAATGCTACTTCTAACACAAATGCATCTTCTGTAGCTAGTACACCAAAGGATTTGGGCCGAAAGGGATCTATTCTAAGAACTCCTAAACTTTCATCTCTCAAACATAAGAGACTGGTAAGTGGTGGCTCGCTGTCCAAGTTTGCATTCTTTTCAAAGAAGGAAGATGGTACACCTGGTAGAGCTGCACATTCTAGAAATGTTTCAGAAGGACTGATCTCTGGTTATCATGTTTCAGCATTTGCAACACCTCCATTACCCAATACTTTGAATTATTTCAATACAGGCTCGAAAGAAGATTTGACACCATTTGCACGTCTGGACCTTGAAATGAGACTGATGAAGCTTGAAATATATCAACTTGATTCTCAAAAACAGTTATTGAATAATGAGGTACAGAGATTAGGCAATGAAAAGCAACATCTCAATAGTCAGTTAAAGGAACTCAAAGAACGTATCTCTTATGATACATCAATTTATGATAATTTATCAAAAGAAATTGCAAATTTACAAGTGGAAAGAAAGAAATTGTTGGACACCAACTCTAAATTGAACGACGAGCAAATGCGTTTAAAGTCAAAGCCATCGTTTGATTATAGTGAATCAACAGCAGGTAATTATATGAGTGAAGATATTTCCGAAGAAGGTGAAACACAAAGAGCCACCAAATTGAAATTTTGGAGAAGGCCAAAGCTTGGATTTCAACCGGGAAATTCACAAAATATTCAAAATGCTCAGCCTCAGACATCCAATCCTAATTCTCAATTTAGAAATCAGAACAATATTAATGGTCAAGCCAATGGACAAACGGGAGCCAAGCTTTCTAACTCTTATTCAACATATGGACTCAAGATTTCAAATTCTGCCAATAGTAATAATGGAAGTTTGAATAATGAAAATCATACCGGAAATGGTAACAACAATAACAGTAACAATATCAACAACACTACTACCACCAACAACAACAGCAATGGTAATGTCAATAATTCAAATGGTGTTGATAGAGGCCATGGTTTGATATCTAAAAGTAGATCGACTAATATTCTTGATACATTTCTTAACGGAGCTAGTAATAACGGAAATGGAAACTCGAATGCAAACAATAATAGTTATGTTGACATAATTGGATCTTCGCTTTTCACACTGACTTTAAGTGAAAGAGCATCGTACGAAAATGATGAAATACCATTGATCATTAGTAGATGTATTCACGAAGTTGAAACTAGAGGAATTGATTTGGAAGGTATTTATCGTATATCAGGGGGAAATCTGGCAATCGTTGCTATTGAGAATGCATTTAATTCTATACCTCCAGGAGGATCTAAAGATTCCAAAGCAATGCAAAAACTTGATGAAACCATCAGTGGTGATATCAATGCTGTAACACTGGCTTTGAAAAGATACCTTAGAAAACTTCCAGATCCTATAATCCCATTTGATCAATACGATGATTTTATCAAGGTCCTGCAGAACAACGCTCCAAACAAACAAGAAAAGAGACTTAAAGATCTCCGTGCATTGATTCAAAGACTTCCAAATACCAACCGCTTGGTTCTTAATTTACTTTGTAAACATCTTAATCTTGTTAACCAATATCTGCATATCAACAGAATGGGATTCAAAAATCTACTGGTTGTTTTTGCTCCAACATTGGCAAGAGATCAAACAGGAGAAAAGGAGATGATAGATATGGGTTACAGAAATGATGTTACAGATTTGATGTTACTGAATTATCTGAAATTATTTGCATAATAATTAAGTTTGTTTATCCATATATTCAATGGTTTTTCTAATCTAATTTTCACATACGTTTTAGTAATAGTAATTTGCTATATGAAATTTATAAAACAGCCTAGAGCTGAAACAAAACTAAAACTCATAAGGAAATATCTTGATATTGTATAAATAGACCAATAAATGTATCAAGTATTATTACATTATTACAAAGTAACACCAATAGTAGAGAATAAACCAAAAATAGTTAGATATTGTTATATTTCATATATTAAGAATATAAATCTATAGTATTTAAGTGTTTTTCATTTAATCATAAATAGGTATGCTCCAAATGCAGCAGCATTGGTCACTGTAACTAGCAGCAAAATGTGTATATACAAGAATGATGCATCGACGCTCCGTAAATGCAATTCAATGAATGTCTTTGATCTGTATGCTCAGGTACATTTCGTACCTTCTAAAACCAACTCTCAAAAGATGTTCAATGGCGCTAAATTTCTTCTTCGGAAGTTCTCTATGCTTGCCAAACTCTTCTTTGATGAAATGTCTCCAGTTAGGTCTGAACTCAACAGGTTTTGTGTATACAGCACGCATACACATACGATATAACTTCAATACATCCCTCTGGATCCCAGATAAACGAGGCATGGTTGAATGAATTCGATAAATGTGGTTCGCAATAATATAGAATGTGATTACTCACATAGTTAGGTGTTATAGATTTGAAGAAATAGTACACAGGACCAGAGAAGAAAAAAGCAAAAAAGCTAAGAATTCAAATTTATAATATACAGTATTGAACTAATTGTCAGCTAGTTAGGATCGAGAAATATTACATATTTTAAACAATACTTCTTGTGTAAGAAAGTATTTAAATATATGCGAGTAAATTTAATTAGGGCTACAACAGAAGATTTACAGATCGTATTATTTTTTTTTTAAATTGTTTATTTCTTTAAATATTATCTATTAAATTATGATGTGTTTATGTTGCCAAAAATATGGCATTATTTCTAGTGTACAGTTTTCCAACACTTAAGCTGTTTAAGCGGTACCAGTGAAGTCAACTTCACCATCTCTGGCTTCACATTCTTGAGCACCACATGAACATTGACCCTTGAATCTCTTTCCACATGCACAGGCTTCAGTAGAACTTGGCTTAACGTTTTCAGAGGTAGCCTTGGAACAATTGCATTCTAAAGCAGGACGAGCGCCACAGGAGCAAGTAGACTTTTTAGCGCAAAGACATTCAGAAGCTTGACAGACCATTTTGTTTGTTATATTTGTTAATTGTTAAAGAGAATAAAATCTTTTGTTTGATAATGATTGTTATCTAGTAGGAGATCAGTACCTTTATATATTGCATTGATGACCCAAGTCAGGGTCTTGTATAATAATGCGACAACAAATATTGCCCAATAAGCGCGAAGTAATATGTAAGCAGAAATAGAATGCTGACTATGGAAGTGCATACAGTGTTATTAACAAGCCTACATCTTTTAGTCATAACAACCAAATCACAGAAACGGTAACTTCTATGTTTACAAATTACTGGTTTGAATGAATTTATCATATTAAGTTACGTTCTTGCTTATTGTTAGCAATCAATTACTGTTTATTGATATTATTTAGATATTAACTTTTTAGTCTCTCATTACTTGAAATTAAAACGGAATCAAGCCATGTTAAAAGTTTACGTAATTAACCTCTTCTTATATTACGTACAAGTATATCAAACAGCTGTTTAACAAAAGCAAAACACCTCATTATTATTTTTGTTACCTATTTTTTTTCTTCTTCAAACACTCCATCAAA
>JAKTWE010000035.1:0-117716 GCA_030581955.1 Kurtzmaniella fragi
TCTTTTGGGCTTTGCCCGCGCAGGTTCGAATCCTGCGGTTGTCGTTATTTTTTTTTTACTGTTGATCTAAAAAAACTTTAACACTATTTTCACACTGATCTGTAACAATTTTAATAGTATAATAAGCATTAACAGTGTTAGTATATAAGAAACCCCCAGAACTTCTTTTAATAACCAAAATAACTTTGAAAGGTTTACAACGATTAAATTAGTACTAAGGTAGTTTTTAGCTTGATAATATATATCAACGGCTGATTCAATTTTATTTATGAGATCGGTTAATGAATCCTCACAAAGTTCAATTTTTGAACGGAAATCTACTAACTGATTGTCAATAGATTCTAAATTGTTGGATACTTGATCCTTTAATTTTTGAAATGAAAATGAGGTCTCAAACTCTATTTTTTTGGCAACAATCGCTAAAGACGCCAGAAATTCATTATGTAAAAATTCGTTTTGATGCTCTAAGAGTTGCAAATTTTGGCTAGTCAATTCATTAATTACAATTGCTTTGTTCAAATTTTCTTTGAGAGGCTTTTCTAAATAATCGACAATAGCGAGGTTTTGATCTGCTACTGTTTCAATATTTTCGATGCTAGATATGATTCTTTCAATAATATCAATAGAATTATCGTGTGCTGCATTGAGAGACAATTCCCATGACAGCTGCAATTTTTGCATTTCTTCTTCAATTTTCATATTTTTAATTCCTTGTGAAACTTTAGATATTTGATGCACAACAGTACTAAGATCATTCAAAGCACTTTTGAATATAGTTTCCATGCTTTTTGAATTCGTGTTTGCAAGTTCCGTAGATACCATGATTTCATTTTGTAATGACTCGACCACCACTTCAATATTATTATTTAGCACGACTTCAAGATTTTCAGCACTTGCCACAAAATCTTCAAGATTGTTCATTGCCCTTTCCAAAATGTCTCGAATTTTGTTATCCCATTCAGTGACGTTGGTTGAGTTTTGTATTTTTACTGTGAGATCAGCAACATATCTAGTAAGATTGTCATAAACTTGAAGTATTTGATCTTTTGCAAATGGCTGTGAATATTCAGAGCAAATATGTCCCAATTCTCGATAATTTCCACTAAATGTAGTCCAAAACTTAGAATTTTGTTCAAGTTCTCCAATACATATACTTGAGTCAAAATTTGTTTGCACATTTTTACAAAGATTAGGGTAATCTATACCTGCACTTTCAAACTCACAAATTGACAATTTAATTGCCAGCATTAATCTTTCTTCGGGATTTAAATAATCAATTCCAAATTCTATACATATTGGCAATATGTTTTGCAAGCCTTCTTTTACACAAGTCGTTTGATACAATTGACCAAGACTACTTACTGGCTGATCTGTTTCAATTTGAATGTATTCAAACATTTTACCAAAAATTTTCCCTTACATATAAGACATTATGTTTTGCATTGAGACGAATACTGATTATTTATATTATTCTACCAAATAACACAACCATTCAAATCGTTGAAACAATTTTGGAACCATTTTGATGCATTAAAAAAGGTAATTTTTTTTTTGTTTCCTTTTTATTTAACTTCCTCCACTAAAAAAAATAGTTTTAGTTCAGTTGAACCTCAAAGATGATCCGTCAAATTGGGAGTAAAATCATTAAAAGGGAGTATTCAGTGGCTTCCAAGGCTATTCTGTTTATTCCGAATGATAATAAATATCACTTTGAATCTGAAAGCTTATCACCGGAGGAAAACAGAACTGCCATCCCCAAGAAACCGGTTTTCAATAACGTTCCAAAGCTATACCACAACATTTTGAAACCACAATATGTAGCTGACGTGGTTATAAAACCTGATATTAATGACATTATCATAACTGCTCTAGCAGCCAAGAAACCCTTTACTGGCGATAGACTTTACAGGGTTACCGCAGTCAATAAGACTGAGTCTGAACCTGTAAACTTGATTTTTGAAAATCTTGCAATTAAATGGTTACAAGAGTTTCAAAGTCAAATTAAGGAATTAAAGGACATCGAAGAAGCAAAAGAGCCATTATCCTACCAAAACGGTCAAATAGAGGAGCAGATCATGTCAATTTATGAGAAACATGGACAACCCATCAATTCTGATGAGTCTTTTCAAAAATTCGTTGATTTCACCAACATAGAGAACAATTATAGAAAGAAATCCGAAGGAAGTTTGCATTTATCTGAATTACAATCATTTATTACGTTTGATAAACTTTTTCAGACTTTACTTAAAACTCACAAGTCAAATTCCGAGTGGGCTGTTCTTTTAAAAGGTTCTACCAAATATTTGCAATATTTCTCAACAGAAGAATTGAGTGAATTTATTACACAGTTGACGACGGAATTATTTTTACTGAAAGATCAAGTCAAATTTGTTATTTTTGCCAAATTCCTTGAAACCAGTAACTTTTTCGAAAATTATCATTTTGTCATGAAGAAATTGGACACTACAACTTTAAATAATTTGGCTAACATTATGTTGATAGGAGAAGATTTATCAAACTCGCATCATATATTATTGGAAATTGTAAATAGAGGGTTTGCACCAACTTTATCAACGTTTAATTTGTTTGCTCAAGTCTTGGAACCTTCGATACTATCTAAAGATTCAGCCTTGAAAGTTTTAGCACCATACAAGCTGGTTTTGTTTCATCACAAATTGAGTCCTGTATTGTTTAAGATACTTCTTGACACTGCTATCACTACTTCATACGAGCTTCAACATTTCCTTTCACTTGTTCTGAGGAATTCCATTGAATATTTAAGTACTTATCAAACACAAATAGTACAAAAATTGGTTGATGTGAATGCAAATAAAGATAACCTTTTGCAACTGTTGGAGATATCCCAACTTCTTAGACAACTTGTTATTGATGCAAAAGTTGAGCTCACTGATGAGACGAAAGCGTTAGTAAGGTCTTATTATGAAGGCTTGGGCACTGACTGTAAGATATGAATTCCTGTTTGTTAGTTAGCAATTATTAGAACAGCTACACAATTAATACGATTATGATAAAAAAATGAATTTGTATTTTAATTAAATCCTTGTCTATAAGTAATCCCTTGCCTAGCGGCTTTCCGTTATGTCTAATTCTAGATTAGAAAGTTCTATATTATCTGTTCTTGCTCCATTGGAAGGAGCACGTCTTTTCCAGCCATGGATAGTGCTATTCGATGGAGGACGATGATGCGTCTCTTTGTTGTTATTGTAAGTGCTGTAAAATCCATTAGTATAAACGAAAAATCCGTCGTCACTCTCAGAATCTTCCCAGTTTGAATAATCCATATTTCGTCTCATTCTCATGTCATCATTTGCATGCACAGTAGTGTCAGAGAATATCTTTCTTGAAGTCACTGACCGTTTCATAAAACATGTCATAGAGGCCATCACTGCTGTAGAAATTATGGGAAAGAATTGTAACCATCCAAGATAACTCAAATGCGGCACAAATAAGATAACATCAGATAAGAACGCTAATAATGACAGTAAAAAAGACGAAAGAGAAAACATCAATATGAAGTTCAAATATGGAGTAACATCAATTTTTTTTGCCAGTTGAGTTTTGGCCACCAGCCTTTTCCGCACAGAAGGTAAAAATCGAAGCTTGGTTAAAGTAGCCACAGGAGGAACCTTTGTTGCTTCTGTAGTTTGAGTTGAACCCCCAGGATTCTGGTTTTGGGTTATGTATGTGGATGAACTCTCTTGTAGTCCAATATTATTGTGAGAGTGTTGGAAACTATTGCTTTCTGAGGTCTCCTCAAAATTGGGCCCAGCGTTCTGTTCTACATTGCTGTTAATTTTTGAGTTTGTAGGGTTTGATGTTGAATGCAAGCCACTAAGTATGCCAACAGTTTGAAATTCTTCATGCACTCTATTAGGATGTGGATCATTTAAATGTCTGTTTATCAAAGATTGATTGAGATCTTCCAAAGAACCTTCCCCGGACATCTTCATTCTCCTCGGTATTTTTTTGAACTTATCCACCAACCTCATTTTAACAGTATCTTCGTAGGAGTACAATATCAGTAGATAAACGATCATTATAAATAGGCATCCACTAAAGCAGAAGGCAACTACATGAACAACCAATAATTTAGAAATAGTATATCTTGCCTTAGAAGGAAGTTCAATAACACCAAAGTCTTGCTCGAAAGCATCATCAACTCCCAGAAGAGATTTATAAAACGAATCTCCTTTAGGTGGATATCCTATACTAGGGTTGGAGCAAGTAGTTGAATTCAAATTGCATATACCAAATACCCCATATTTGTAGTTTTGGTATTGCAGCAAATATAAATTAAAATTGGTTGAGTTTCCTGTTACCGGAACAGAAAGAATAGGTAAAAGCTGAATCACTAAACATCCCAAACATGCTATGGCCATAAAAAAGAGCCCCAGATGCATGGATATAGAGTTCTGGAATGTATTGAGTGCTCTTGAATAGGGTTAATTAATATAAAAAGATAGTTAAATTTTATTTTTGTTTCCTTTTTGTAGTGTTGATCAGTAAAAGTAAAAAAAAAATAGATAATTAGCCTCTTTTTTTTTTTGAGTTGCAAGTCACATGGACTGACACCTTATGAGAAGGACGTCGATTATATTCTTGATATTTGCAGCATTGTTCACCAGTATACTATACAAAAGGGCAATTAGTTTAAGCCAACGTTATATGATGACTACCACAACACACCCGTACTATAAAGAGCTCACCGTTGCCACCTTGGCCGTCAAAAGAGCCTCCATTTTAACCAAGAAATTGAGTGATTCCATAGCAATCACTCAGAAATCTGGTACCCAAACCAAAGATGACAAATCTCCAGTAACGGTTGGAGATTACGCTGCTCAAGCTGTCATCAACAAAGCAATTTCTTTAAACTTTCCTAATGACGAGATCGTAGGAGAAGAAGATTCTGAAAGTTTGACTCAAGACACCGAAGAAGCTAAAAGATTGAGCAGTAAGATTCAAGAAATAGTTGAAGAAGTTCAAAGTCAAACTGCTCAATCGTCAGACATCATTGGAAATTTGGATGGCTTAGATGATATCTATAAAAGCATTGATTTAGGTAATTCTGAAGGTGGATCCAAAGGTAGATATTGGGCTTTAGACCCAATTGATGGTACTAAAGGATTCCTCAGAGGCGATCAATTTGCAGTATGTTTAGCCTTGATTGAAGACGGGAAAGTTGTTTTAGGGGTTATTGGATGTCCTAATTTAGCAGAGAAGATTCTGTCCAACTCTGAAAGCAGTGGTGTAATTGGTGGTTTATATTCTGCTATCAAAGGTGTTGGTTCTTATTACTCTCCATTATTTAAAAACAACGAGTTTGTTCCATTGAAAGATCAAGAGCGTATATATATGAAACAAAACACTTCTCCTGATTTACTTAAAGTTGTTGAAGGTGTGGAAAAGGGCCATTCATCTCACTCCACCCAATCACAAATCAAAACCAAGTTAGGGTTTAACGAAGACACTGTTTCTTCTCAAACCATTAATTTGGACTCTCAAGTGAAATATTGTGTTCTTGCTAAGGGACAAGCTGATATCTACTTACGTTTACCTATTAGTGATACATACAGAGAAAAAATCTGGGATCATGCAGCTGGAAATGTCTTGGTATATGAAAGTGGTGGATCAGTAGGTGATATCTATGGAAATGAACTTAATTTCGGTAAAGGTAGACTTTTGGATTCTAAGGGAGTTATAGCTGGTAACAAGGAAATATTTCCATCTGTTATCAAAGCGGTTAAAGATGTTCTTGATTTATAAAACTGTTTAAAAAATTAGTATTTACAATTCAATACATGATTATCATAATGTATTCTAAGGCAACCATCTATTTATCTATTTACAAAAGATTTACTTCAACAACAAAATAATTTTGCTTCCCAGCTCTGATAAGAAGTAATTTTCCATCTATTAAATGGTTTTCTGGGTCAAAAAGTACAACATCTTCTGGATCAATAAATTTTTCTCTATCAACTCCAATGTAAATACCACCGGCCTTGATTAATTTCTTGGTTTCAGTTTTAGATTTATCCATAATATCAGCAAGGAGTGTACTCATTTTAATATCTTTAGAAGTTTCAATATCTATCTTAACCAAAATACCAGATCTATTGAAATTATTTATCAATTTTTCAGCCAGAACGTCATCGAAAGATTGGTCAGGCGTTGGAAAGAGAAACCCAGTTATGTATGCCATTTCGTCTCCTAATCCTACACCGTGGATTAGATCAACTACCTCTCTGGCTAATATTCTTTGTGCAAGTCTTAGACCTGGATCTTCTTCATGTTTGGTGGTGATTTCAGCAATTGTTGCAAGTGGGAAAACAGTAAAAACTTTAAGTAGCTTTTCAACCATGTCATCAGGAGTGTTAATGAAATATTGATATAAAAGGTAAGGAGAAGTTAACTTAGTTGAAATGAAAACAGCATTCCCGGCACTTTTTCCAAATTTCTCTCCATTTGGAGCTGTAAGAAGTGGGACTGTGAGACCATAAGCAGATTTGTTCTCCAATCGAGATTCTTCATTAGAAACTTGTTGTTTTTGTAGTCTAGAGATCAAATCTATACCTGCAGTGATATTTCCCCATTGATCGTTCCCTCCTACTTGCATGTTGACACCTTTCTCTTTGAATAAATGCCAAAAATCAAAAGCTTGTAAAATCTGGTAACTAAATTCGTTAAATCCAATTCCAGTTTGTGACTCTAATCGTGATTGAACAGAATCACGGGCCAACATAGAAGATACTCTAATGTGTTTTCCGTAAGTAGACAAAAAGTCCAACATCCCAATTGACTGCCACCAAGTATGATTGTTTTCAACGGTAACTTCACTATCAACTAAAGGAAATCCTCTGGATTTTGCATATTCTTTACCATTTTGCAAGAATCCTGCAATTTGGTTTTGAATATTGGTTACATTATTAGCCCTTTCATCGACTTCAATGGCAGTTCTTTCAGTGGTTCTCCCACTTGGATCCCCCACAGCACCAGTGGCTCCACCCACAAGTCCGACCACATCATGACCTCTTAACGAAAAATGCAAAAGAACCATTAATGGAAGCAAATTTCCCAAGTGTAAGGATATGGCAGAGGGATCCGCCCCACAATATAATTTAAATTTGTCCTTGGTGTTTGTGAATAGGTCTTCATGAGTCACTGATTCAACTAGATTTCTATTCTTCAAATAGCTAACAATTGGTATTTCGTTATCTTTTTGGTAAATCTGCCTTTCCGGAGTAAGCTCACTTACGGTTGGAATGACATTCAGTTTAAATCTTCGAGGGATGAACACTGACACCGCTTTTAGACGAAGCATTTTACTGGGGGACAAGTCCTTATATTCAAAGATGCAAAAGAAAGTTTCAAATTAAATATTAGAAAAAAAAATTGTTTCTTAGGAAAAACGCTAAAAAGATTAAGAGATAAAATAATAAGATCATCTTGAAATATCTGCAATGGTAAATATAGACACAACACAAAAGAAAAGAAAGAGAAAGAGATCCAAGAAGTCTAACGATGATGTGGCATTGAAAGAGACTTTTGATGGTCAATTTGAAACAAAGAAAGGAAAATTTGACGATGAAAGCATTAAACAAAATGATACCAAGCATGAAAAGGAAAGAGATGAGAAAGCATTAACATCTATTTTAACCAAAAGTAATACCAACAGAGAACAATCCAAATCTATCAAGGGATTTGATGTAAAGAAGAATGGATTAGGAGGGTTTTCCAAAGGAAAGAAAGCATCAAAAGTCATCAAGTATTACAGCGATGATGAGGATGAAGATGAAGACGATAACTTGTTTAGTATTCCTCAAAATCCTCAACTGTATCAGCAAAAAGCATCAGAGCTTGCAGAAGTAAGAAAAATGTTACCTATCTCACAGCATCAAACTGAAATTGTGGATTATATTGAAAAAAATCAAGTGACTGTCATTATTGGTGAGACTGGTTCAGGTAAATCTACTCAAATACCTCAATATCTTATGCCTTTGAACAAAAAGCAAATTGCAGTGACCCAACCACGTAGAGTTGCTGCATCTTCCTTAGCTGCAAGAGTCAGTGAAGAATATGGATGTGCTTTAGGTCAAGAAGTTGGTTATCAAGTCCGGTTTGCCAATGTCACCACTCATAGAACAAAGTTGAAGTATTTAACTGATGGTATGTTATTGAGAGAAATTATGATAGACCAAAGCTTGAAAAAGTATTCCACTATAATTATTGATGAAGCGCATGAACGTACTGTATTAACGGATTTAGTTATGGGATTTTTGAAAGAACTATTGATTGAAAGAAAAGACTTAAAATTAATTATTATGTCTGCTACATTAAATGCTGAACTTTTTAGTAAGTTTTTCAATGATGCTCCTATTTTGTTTGTTGAAGGTAAGATGTACCCTGTTGCTCAAAATTTTTTGAGTGCTACTGAAGATAAAGAAGATATTGTGGAATTAATGGTTAGATGTGTAGTACAAGTTAATATGAGTGAATCAGGAGGTGACATTCTTTGCTTTTTACCAGGTCAAGAAGAAATTGATAACTGTGTTAGCTTTTTAAGTAAAATAGCACCTCATCTTCCAAAAGAGGCACCTCAAATCATTGCCATGCCTTTATATGCTGCTCTTTCTCCAGCCCAGCAACTGGCAATTTTTACCAAGTATAAGGGACACAAAAGAAAAGTTATTTTGGCAACTAACATTGCCGAAACCTCTATTACTATTAGCGGTGTCAAGTACGTGATAGATTCTGGTTTAAGAAAAATCAAGGTCTGGAGACATCTGCTTGGATTATCGACTTTACTTACCACTCCTATATCAATTGCTTCAGCCAAGCAAAGAGCAGGTAGAGCAGGAAGAGAAAGTCCAGGTAAAGTATTCAGACTTTACTCTGAAAAATTATATAAGGAAAAGTTACCAAAGCAACAAGAATCAGAGATTATGAGAAATGATATTATTCTTCCAGTTTTAACTTTAAAAAAGATTGGAGTTGATGATTTATTAAATTGGTCTTGGTTAGAACATCCAGGAAGAGAAGCCATTTTGAGTGCTTTAACTACATTATATGGATTGGGTGCTTTGAATGATAGCGGGAAGATTACAAGTTTGGGTTTTAAAATGGCTACATTGCCACTTGCACCACAATTATCAGTTGTTCTTCTTACAGCTTTGGAAAATGGATGTTTGGGGCCAGTCATTGATATTGCATCCTGTTTATCTGTTGACAATTTGATATTGAATGTCGGACAAGGAGACGGAGAACTTCGAGATGAGATTAACTTCAAAAGAAGACAATTTTGTCCTCTTGGAACCAAATTTGGTGATTTGATTGCATTAAAAGAATACTTTGATTACTATATGGAATTAAAGGGCAAAGATTCCCTTGAAGCCAAGGAATGGTGTCAAGACAATCATTTCAGTATAAAGGGATTTAGAAATGTTTTAAAAGTAAGACAACAATTGAAAGATTACATGATTGTGACAATAAAACAAGATCAAATTAGCGAGATTGAAAAAAGCAAACAACTCCGCAAGTTACACGCTCAATTAGGAGATGAAGAAATTGAAGACCAAGACGATGATGAATCCAAAGATGTGAAAAACTCGTCTCTTGATATTCCTGCAATTCTCAAGTCATTTTTGAAAGGTTATGTTACAAATACTGCAATTGGAATGCCAGACAGATCGTATAGAACTGTCACTACAGGACAGTTGATTAGCATTCACCCTTCTTCCAATTTATTTGGAAAATCCAACATAGACGGTGTGATGTATATAGAGTATGTTTATACTACAAAAGGGTACGGTAGAAGCTGTTCAGTGATAGAATTAGGATGGTTGCAAGAAACGGCACCACATCTTTTAGGAGGTTCCAAAGTTCATATAGAATAAGGCAAAATAATATATTATCTACTAAACGAATTTTGTATATTTATAAAAAAAAAAAATAATTAGCACCAAAAAAATGCAAAATGGTTTGTTCTTCAATTTGACAGCTCTGGAATTCAATCAGCTCCGCTAAACCATGGACTATGAACCTCTCCCCTTGATAGAAAGACCAGCAATAATACCTGGTGAAGAAATAAAAGAACTGACATGGTCTTTACAAACCTATGGGTATCTTCTCCTCTTTGTCACATGGGTATTGTTCATAATTACAATCAACCTGTTTTTTAGAGTCTGGCACTTTGTGATCTACCCGTTATCATTGAACCAAACCACCAAAGAACAGTATGAATCATTAAAATACGTGTTTGAATATTTGGATGCTTTTATACTTAATAGTTGGTGCATTTACGTTATGTTTTGGTGGTGGTCATTGGTTTCTTGGTGCAGCCTTTCATTATTCAGACATTCGAAGGGACTTCAAAGATGATTAAATTCTCAAGTTTATCTACAAGTGAAGGTTCATAAAATAAGAAAAATTTTAACCATATAAACTATTTACCGGATTCGCCTCTTTCCTTGGTCCAAGTGGCAGACCCTGATTGTCTACCTGTAGGGATGTCTTGAGTTACGGAACTGGGTTCCTTCGCTGATTTGATATTCTTTTGCTGGGACACCTCAACATTCATTTGTAATATAACTTCTCTGTACAATCGAAGAAGCTTATCTTGAGAATTATCTCCGTCAATTGAAAGATAGTATTTATGCAATAGTTGGAAATTGATAGATTTGACGACATCTTTCACAAGACTGAAAGAAGAAACCACTTCCAATTGATTTATTTGTTTTTCAGGAGTTATGTATTTAGCACTCAAATCAACCATATAACCTAAACCAAACCCAAGTACCCAACTCATCCTTTTACCCCAATTGTTGCAATATAAGAAAGGTTCATCAAAAACTGCTTCACATGGATCTAAATGAACCCACCTTTGTAAAGCATTTGAATAATACTCGCACCAGACATGATCTTCATTATTCCATATGTATCTTACTTTTTGATCAGATCCCAACAATGCTTGCAATATTAAAATGAAACAATTGACCCATTCGCCACATCTTCCGGATCTTGTTTCTAAAAGGGTGACGGGATTATTAATCCTTGGGAACTCAGTTTCCCTGTTGCAAGTTATGCAATCATAACATTCAATCACTGAGATTCGTTTTAAATTGGGTTCTTCTGTTGCGTGCCTCACTCCTTTGATCTTCATATTATTTCCATCTTGATTGCATTTTATGCATTTTGGACTATTGACCCACTTAAAGAATGTGTTTTTATAATAATTTAACAATTCCAAAACTATGAAATCCTCGTATGCAAGTTTATTCTTTGAATCCTTAGACTTTTCTTCAGCCTCTCTTCTTTCGACTCCTTTATAAATTTGTGCTAAATCTATTGCTTCAAGTGCCTTATCTAAATCGCTTGGATTTTGATATTGGTACATAGTTGACGAATGTGCTATAATCAGCTTAATGAACTTGTCATCTTTAGATACGGTCTTCATATTGATTACAGGCCTGGTTTCAAGTGAAAGCTTGGCATATTCCGATATCAAATCATCTACGATTGAGTTTTCTTTGGTGCTTGCTTGTTGCATATCTTATTAATGTCTGGGGGACAACGGCAATTTAGTAAAAAGGCGAGTTGTGCCAGAAGAAGGAAAATTCAGAAAACAAAATACAAAAACAAAAAAAAAAAATAATAAGTTTGAGTAAAGTCACCTTTAGTGGTATATCAAAAGCGCCGTATAACATCAATTATTGTCTCACTACTTAAAATAGGTGATTTAAGGAAAAAAAAAGTAAACTTAGCCTTATCAAACCATAAACGCGCGGTTATTGTCTTATCACAACTCCTGCACACGCCTTATATATCGAAGGAGACCAAGAATATTGTTGACCAATTTTGATCCAAACTAGCACACATAATGAGTGAAGGTCAAAGAGGTAGGTCAAAGACACAAAAGTTGTGTCATCTGTCCAATGCTTCGTCATCGCATCAACCGGCATCTACACATTGGCGCGATCAACGTTTGGATCGTCACTCACCAATACGAAACTCAGGAACTAAGACTAAACAGATTCGAACTCCTGGAGGATCAATAAGACCAAAAAACTTGAATAGAATTAAATCATTATCCAAAATCGAAATAAAATCGCCTATTATCAAAAACTTGTCTCAGGTAGGTTTAACTGCAGATGGGGAAACTAGACCCTTGTTGCTGGAAAGGAACTCTATAGATTCAACTCGTTCACAATCTTTATCGGCTCGACTAATGCGAAACTTGATGCCTCTGCGATTCTCCAAGATGAGAAACTTTTATAATGATTTCACAACCATTGATTGGGTACAAGCTTTCATATCTCAAAACAGATTAAATTACGAACTTCAAAAAAGGAAATGGATTGTGGAAAACAACGAACTGGACATTCAGACCAAGATATCATACTTGTATAAAACATACTTGATGATTTCTAAATGGGTGCTTATAGTGTTAATTGGATTTTTGTTCTCTTTAATAGCTTATTGTATTGATAAGCTTGAAGTCGTTTTGGTGGGGTTCAAATATGGATATTGTCAGACAAATTGGTTTGCATCTTCGCTGAGTTGTTGTAATGGTTTACAATGTAGTGATTGGGTAACATGGACCAAATTCTTTGAAGGTACACCCATCCTTAGATTGGATTTTGCTACATACGTTTCATTAACTCTCATTTTAGCCATAATATCTTGCCTCATTACTTTGTCAACTAAAATTACATCTAAACATGTCATATCGAAAAATTCAAACGTTCGTGATGATTCATCGTACGCAAGTACAACAAATGATTTTGATTTTGATCATGATTACAACCCAGACTCTTCATACGATTCTTATGGCTTATCTGAACAACCTGTTAAAGTTATTTATACTGCTGCTGGATCTGGAGTCCCTGAGGTGAAAACTATTCTTTCAGGTTTTGTTATTCGAAAATTTCTTGGTACTTATGCATTATTTGCCAAAATGTTCTCTCTAATTGCTGCAATTGCATCAGGCATGTCACTTGGTAAAGAAGGTCCATATGTACATTTAGCTACATGTGTGGGAAACATATGTAGTAGACTTTTTTCTCACATTGAAAATAATGAACTTTTGAAAAAACAAATACTTTCAGCTGCTGCCTCCTCAGGTGTTACATTAGCCTTTGGATCTCCAATCGGTGGAGTTTTGTTTATTTTGGAAGAAATAAATAACTACCTTCCTTCAAATCAATTGTTTTTGGTATTTTTCTGTTCTATAATTTCCACCTTATTTTTGAAATTTTTAGATCCTTATGGAACTGGAAACACTGTTTTATTTGATTTGAGTTACACATCAGATTGGAGTCCTATTGAATTAATTTATTTTGTATTGATAGGAATTGCAGGTGGAATCTTTGGAGCTTCATTCATCAAATTTGTGAAATGGTGGCCGTCATTTTTTAGACTGCGTAAATTTATCAAAGATAAACCGATATTGGAGGTTTTTCTTATTGCTTTATTAACCGGACTTGTTACATTTTGGAACCCGTATACAAAGCAAGCATCTGCTGAACTCATTCTAGATTTAGCCACTCCGTGCGACTCTGCATCAACTCTGTTCAGATCTCTTTGTCCTTCCACAAGGGAACAGTTTGCCAGTGAATTAGGATCATTAACTTTTGCATTTATTACTAAGATAATTTTGACATTTGTTACCTTCGGTTTGAAATTGCCTTGTGGTATATACATTCCATCTATGGCTATCGGGGCATTATTTGGTAGAATATTCGGCATGGTCGTCAAATGGCTTTATTTCATAAATGGCGACTCTATCATAGTTGGATGCCCATTTAACAAGCCTGAATGCATTGACTTGGGTATTTATTCTATGATTAGTGCTGGTGCATTCATGGCAGGAGTTACTAGAATGAATGTCACTTTAGTGACAATATTATTTGAATTGACTAGTTCTTACACTTATGTTTTACCCATTTCAATTGCAATTTCTGTTGCAAACTGGATTGGTAATAGTATTGAACCAAATTCTTTGTACGAATCTCTTTTGATTATGAATGATTATCCATTCATGTCGTCCGAAAGTGAACCATTGGATCCATTTGTTTTATCCGGAGACATCATCAACGAAAACGATACATTTAATGGTGAAGAAACTAGTAAATTGAATGCCGTGACCAATAAACGTGCCCAATATGCCAATCAACCAAGTCAGCTGCCACGCATAACCAGCGAATTGATCAACGACTTTGTCCCAATATCAGATATCAATGATAATAGAAAGCTTTATATTGATATCACTACGTCTCCTTTTGTCTCAACTTCAATTTTGCAATCAAAATTGTTACTATTAGCCGAGAAGTCGTTATTGGATGGTTGCATACCTTTAGTAATAGATGAAAGGTGTGTAGGTCTAATTTTTTTTGCTGAATTGGAATATTGCCTTGATAAGGTAGGAAGTTTTTGCATGGAATATGGAATTGCTGAAGATGTGTATTGTAAATTACTTTCTGATGAAAAATATCATGGGTCAGAAACGACCCAACTTTTACAAAGATCAAATCAATTGATTATTAATAACGTACTTCAGAGTTGTACTTCAAGTTTGCATGCAGCACCAGATTATTTCAGTTATAGAGATGTGAATACCAGTGATACTGAAGCTAATGGAATTCAGCAGGCCTTCTATGATTCAATTGATTTAACTGACTCTATAGACTACCAACCTATATTTATAAACCATGACTCCGAGCTAACCTTAGCAAGCCTTATATTTGAAAGGATTGGAACCAGAGTTGTGGTTTTATTAAAGAATGGAAAATATCACGGGGTTTTACATAAAAAAGTTTTAATTGATTATTGCAGAAGAGAAGAAGTATCAAAATAGATTCTAGCATTTTTTTGAATTTGTGTTGCATAATACAATTCAAAAATAAGAATTTTGAAAAAATGCATATTGTGCATCAAAAGTTCACGATCTATAAAAGTCTTGCGAGACTTTGAGCTCCAATGTTCGATTTTTGAATCCAAATTTTTGATTAATGGCGGGTCAAGCTGTCGAATTCCACTTGCATTGAACGTTACACTGTGTAATGTTTCATATTTGCTTAACTTGAAATCTTCAAGGGAGTCATTATAATGACCAAAAGCATTAAATAGATAATCTACTATTATTTTAGAATTCAGGTTTGTAGTTTTCTTTGAGCTCAAAATAAAACAACTTATAATTGTTGCGTCTTCTTTGAAAGCGAATAGTGCTTGAATACATTCAAGTAAATACCTGTTATAATCAGAACTATTCTGGAAAAAATTAATGAGTGACATTTCAATAAACTGAGAAAAAAATTGAAGACGATTGAACGTATACCACTTTTCACAATTTTTAGAATTCGAACCAAAATTTTTTAACAATCTTAAATATGTTTTAGAAGCTTCCAATGAATTCGAATTTGAGGAAATCATTGCCATAATTTTCAAGCTATTCAAAGATTCCAACAGGATATCTTCTAATTTTTGATTGCAGGAAAATTCGTCAGTAAAAAAATGAATTTTTAGCTTTGACGATACCAATTCAGCACAGAACTGCATTATAATAACTCCGTTGTCTGAGTTCAAAACGTTAACAACAAAGCATTTAAAAGCAGAGGTTTTGAAGAATTCTAAGATCAAATGACTGCAATGGTTTGTATTTAATAAATCTGAAAGTGATTTTAATAATAGATTTTGGACAGGCAATTCACTAGTAGAAGAAATTTTATCAAAAAAGTCTTCAAAATAAGCCATCTGGGTGTTTTTGAGACCTTTATTTGTTACTAGTGACATAATTTCAAAAAACATTCTTGACAAATTTCTGTATGCATTTTTATGCTGGGTTATATCAATGTACATTGAATGTACCAATTTTTTGCAAATTTCGTTTTTGGAAAATATCCAATCATGGAATTGGCTACATTTCCCAGACAAATCTATAAATTGAATGATACTTGTTGCAGCAAATTCCGTGTTGGTGGTAGTAAAATACATGCTGACCAAAATCTCAAAAATAGGCAATTTGCTCGTTTCAGAAGTTGAAAAGATTGGGTCTTGAAACAATGCAAACAAAAAGTTCGGACAAATTTTGTAAAATTTGATAAGGTTGCTTATATAAGTTTCAATGAACTTCGATTTGACCGAAGGAATTTCACCAATTGTTATGCCACATAAGAATTTTTGCAAAAATATAATTATTTGATTGTAATAGACTTCACTCAGAATTAGTAAATTTACCAAATACTCTTCATCACTGATAAGAGAAACCAACAATCTTTTAGTTAAAAACACAACTTGATCAAATAAGTCAATGGGCAACTCATCAATGTTCAATTGCATTAAAGAAGAAAAAAAACCTTCTTTTATAACTTGCATAAGTTTGTTAGAGGTTAGTTTCTCATTTTTTGATGTTAAAGATATATTGTGATTCAAATTGTAAAAATTCTTCATAAACTCTTGTCTTTCAAAATTCCCGTTTTTCTTGGTTAGTAATCATAAAAAAAACCAGCTAAAGTTAGTGACATACTGTTTCCAAATATCCTTGTAAAGAGCTTTTAGCTTTGATGCAGTGAAATAATGAACTTGAATCATTTATTGTCAGAAACAGTGTCGCAGAATTTGATTTCTCCAACCCAACCGGTGACAGAATAACGCTTGGATCTAAATCAGGTTTCAAACTTAAATTTCTATACCTGAGCAGTTTTATTTTGTTAGATATGGAGTTCATTAATATGATTTGTTTCAAATAACTGTTTTTGGAAATTTGTACAAAATCTGATACTATACACAATTAAACCTTAAACTAGCGATTTACACATACATATTTTGCAGCCATTTATATACACACCGTCAAAACAGGTATAAATAAACTGATATATATTTACCATTAACACTTTATTAAAGAAGATGAAAAGATACCCAGTCAACTCTGAGAGCAAAACCAACACTAAATATAAAAAGAAAACAGATGAATATAAACAAAAGCAAAAACAACAAATCCCAAATCCTACAGTTCAAAGTGATTTCTCAAATCATTATATTCATACTGGTGAGTTTCCAGTCAAGTATATTGAAAATATTAAAAGCCCATTGGATGGATACCCCAAACTTCAAAGGTTAAGATCTCTTAAAGAGATTCAAATAAAATCTCATGCTACAAAGCCTTTGGGATGCAGAGTGAAACCACAGCAAATTGTTCCTACTTTGAACCAGTGGGTGAATACGTACAAATTACAATTTGATGTAATTATGATTGGGGCTTTGTCAGAAAATCAGTTTATATACCCTTTACTACTTCAATTACCACTTCAAAAACTTTGTGCTAAACCAGGTTTCCTTTTTATTTGGGCTTCCACTCAAAAAATTAATGAATTAGCTAAATTATTAAATTCGGATGCATGGGGTAAAAAATTTAGAAGGTCCGAAGAACTAGTATTTGTTCCTTTGGATAAAAACTCTCCATATTACCCATCAACTCAGATTTCTAAAGATCTGAGCGTACCTTTATTTGAACGACAACAATGGCATTGCTGGATGTGTATTACAGGGACGGTGAGAAGGTCCACTGACAACCATTTGATTCATTGCAATATCGATACTGACTTACAAATTGCAACCCCAAATAACCACTCGAATGTATGCGTCCCCGATAATTTATATAGGGTCGTGGAAAATTTCTCCAATCTCCAAAGACGTTTACATATCTTACCTTCTTATATTGGATATGATCTTTCTGTGAAGCTCAGACCAGGCTGGGTAATATTAAGTCCAGATGTACTAATAGATAATTTTGACCCAATTGATTATCAGCAAGATCTTGTCAAGAAGTCATCGGAAATATATGGAGTTCCTAATTCAGGAAACCCTCAATATTTAGTACCACAAACAAGCGAAATTGAAGACTTGAGACCTAAAAGTCCAATATCAAAGTAATTTCAGAAGTTTCTACGATATTTTTTCGAAAAAAGTGTTTATTAGATATTTAGAAGAAGAACTGAAGGTTAGCATTGAATTTATTAAAAATTGATTTTTGACTCTAAATCCTTTAATGTATCAGAATTTTGATGAATGTTGGAAAAGGATGTTTATCAGCACCGTCAATGACTAAGAGTGAGCTGAGTTAGGTTTTCATCATAACATTAAGGATTAGAATACTTATTACTTACTTGAAATATTTTGATGATGAGATGAATAATTTGAAAAAATTTAATGGGAAAAGTTCTATTTAAACTACACGGGAAAAAAAAAAAACACTAAATCTATGCCCTGTCCGGGTAAAATTTGGCCAACCCTACTTTTTTTGAATGAGGGTCTATAATATTATACGATATAATCTATTAAGTGTTTGAAGACTAATAAGTAAACTCAGCTGAATTGAAGATTAAATTTTTAGATTCTAAATCTTCCATAAATTCTCTCCATAATTCGTCACCATCTTTTAAACATTGAGAATCACCAATAATTATCAAACCATATTTTGCTCTAGTTAATGCAACATTTAATCTTCTCTCATCACGTAAGAAACCAATTTTGTGCTCCTCATTAGATCTTACACAAGACATTATCATGAAATCTTTTTCTCTTCCTTGGAAGGCATCTATAGATGCAATCATGATATCTGCAACCGAATGGATAGTGATTGGTTTAGTGTCATATATATCATCACGATCAACTTCTTCCACAAGCTCCACTTTATTAGGGTTGATAACTTCATTTTTGACTAACGATGAAGAAATCATGTCTCTTTGACCTCTATATGGAGTAATAACACCTATATTGGCACGTTCGATACCTTTCTCATAAATCAATTTTGTCAAAACAGTAGTGATTAAGTCAATTTCACCCTTATTACAATAAGTGAAACCTCTGTCTTCGGCCCAACCTACTAAAACTCTGCTTTCGGGAAGTTTACCATCAGTGTCCCAAAAGTAAACTGGATTCTCAGGAATACCATCAATTTTACGGTCTTCCTCAGTAATACCATTTTTCAAAAGACTACTATAGAATTTTCTTCTTGGAAAGTCACTAATAGCTGGATGCATACGATATTGAGTATCCAACATATGGGTATTTTTGTAAGTACCATTCAAAATAACTCTTTCAAATAAGGAAAGAGAAAGATTGGGAATATTTGAAAAACTACTCAATTGCTTTTGATCACCAACAAATACAAATTTATCAACCCCTGGCATGGACAACGGAATTAAGGTTGTGGGTTCAGAGGATTGAGTAGCTTCATCCATTATAACAACAGGTAATTTACTAACTTTTTTCAATTGGTTACCACCGGCAGAGACAGTTGTAGTGAAAATAACTTTAGCTTGTGCAACATACATTTCAGACAAGTCAATTTGTTCAGACAACAATTTTTTAAATTGGTTTTGAGAAACATTGACTCTTGGATCTCTCATATCTTGTATAGTTTGTCTTAAATTATTTGGTAACCCATCATATATCTTATGATGCAAACAAATAGATCCAAGAGGATGATCTCTGCCATACTCTTTTTCTTTTTCAAGACCAACAATTCTAAGTATATCCTTCTGATGATTTCCGATTAACTTCTCTGCAATATTATCAATAGCAATATTAGATGCTGCAACCACTAAAATTGGAAATGTGTTTAAATTTTCAATTAATTGTAAAATGATTTCATAAATAGTTGATGTTTTACCTGTTCCTGGTGGACCCTGTAAAACAGTAATTGAATTGTTCAAAACATTTTGGATAGCGACCTTTTGAGAATCATTAAAATGGTCATTGCTGAATTTAAGACGATTGTTGAATTTGATGTTTTTAATAGGCTTTTTTCCAAGAATCATATCAATAAATTTAGGATTATCAATTCTTGACATTGCAAGAAAAACACGAGAAACAGGAATCAGGGCAGGAATAAGTTTTAACCACTTAACGTTAACTGTCTTGGGTAATGGATTCGTATTCCAACTATATAATTCGACAACCATCTCAAACATTTTCAAGTTCTTGTTGCGTCCTGGTGCACGGAAACTGTCAGCAGTAACCACATTTCCGTACCACGGAATTTCATCGCCCAAAACAAGAAAAACGGCCTGGTTTATTGAAAGAGGTGTTTTTTTAAATTTTTGCATCTTTTTGTTAACAAGTCTGTTTAATAATTCGTCAGTCAAAATCATCGACACTTTGAACAATTTATTCTTTTTGTCTTGATCTGTATACCATTCTAAAGTCATTTCTTCCAGATTAATAGCAAACTTATTGAAGTTCAGAGATTTTTCTTCCAAAAAGAGGTTATAACTCATCTCTTCAAAGTATTTAGGAAGTGATTCGTAACTCATGGGAGGGGATTTTGATGGTTCATATTTAATGATTTCTTTTGGAATTTTTATATCTTCTTTTTTTTGTTGAATAGAAGGAGAAGGAGTAGGAGTAGGAGTAGGAGTAGGTAATGCTGCTTTAGGCTTCTTGTCTGCCTTTTTGATTTTGGCCTTGCAGTCTTCTTTATCAGCAATTTTTCCACGAGATGGTTGTTTTGCTTCAACAGTTTTAGCAAATTTAGTAGATTTACTTGAAACTTTTCCAGTTATCTTTTGTTTGGATTCAGGTCCATCAAATTTGTGATTCTTATCATCTTTTTCCTTCTTTTGCTGTTTCTTCATTGGAGCTTTAGACTTCAATTCATTATCTTGAGGTTTACGCACTTCAGTTGCAACATTTGTCTCTTTGGGAATTTCAGTGGTTTTATTAGTATGTCTCTTATTAGTGGATTTTTTAGCGATAGTGTCCAGATTATTTATTGGTTTGCTGTTTTTATTTTGGCCATTATTTTCGAAAGATTTATTAGTAGTTTCGTTTTTAAAGGGTTTTCCAGACCTTTTTTTATCACTGAAGTTCGGTGTTGCCAGTCTAGAGGGATCTCTAGAATTAGGTTTACTGTTTGACTTTGAGCTTTGTTTAAAACCTGGCTTAGAATTGGATTTGAAACCAGATTTGTTCGATGGAGCCAGTGTTCCAACCTTGGTTGTTCCAACTGCAGCAACTGTTGTACCAGATTTAATGGCATGAGCAGCAGCCTTGGCAATATGATAATGGGATTTGTTCTCATCAGAATCTGGTACTTTGGGATCATTTCTTTTCGGTGGTAGGGCACCACCTCTTTTCCCTGCCATCTTGCCTCCCCTTCTACCCATCTTTCTTCCTCTGCTTGAATGCTTACCTTTCAGTTTAGGTTCTACGTATTCTTTGATACCCAATAATGCCGTGAGGAATGTATCACTATTCTCTGACACTAAAGACTTATTCCCAGGAAATTTCTTCTTCATGCAAGCTTCACAAACTACTATTTTTCCACCATCTGGAGACACAGAGAGACGTTTATCACTACCGCATTCATTGCAACTGAGATCTCTTAATCTGTAATACCCTTCTATCATTTTCAACAATGAGCCATTACTAAGAGAGTATTGAGTTGAAGGCTTCTCATCTTTATCAAGACAATTAGGACAAAGAAGTGCCATATCTGAAAGACCAAACCTAGCAAGCACTAACCTGTTCATGTTAAAGTCTTCACATTCTTCGCATGCAATGAGATCTTCTATAGGATCGTATTGAACCTTCATATGTCTAGTAGCTGCAAGATGCTTCTGCATCTCAGCATCATCGCCTTTGCTTTGACATGTTGTACAAGTAAACATTAAAGCAACGAGCAGCTATATAGATAAGTGAAAAACGATTTTAAAATATTTGAGACTTGATTTTGTGATTTTATTTTTCATTTTTTTTTTTTCTTCATTTAAGCTTAAATTAATTCTGTCACTAGATTGATATAGCTTATATTCAGTTACTAATCTTTTATCAAAGTTAATTTTATAGAACATTTATTTATTCAGCCTAAAAGAATTTAATTAAAAGTTTAAAAATTAAATTTTTTTATTAATTTCAATATAAAATCTTAAATGGAATTAATAGAAATTGATAGACTTTTTTTGGTATCTTCACCTTTAAATGGGTTTTCAAGTTTTATTATTTTCAAATTTCCCCTGGTCTGTAGAATAAATCTTGAAAAACAAAGAATTGTTCTTTGATATTTAATTACGAACGCTTTGTAATGTACGTTCTATTGACAAATAGTCGATTGTTCGATTGTATTTTTGTTTCCTCCAGGTATTTTATTTTATTTTTTCTCAATAAATCACTACTTTTTGAATAGTAAATTTCGAACATTTCCGGCATACGGTAAAGATACGCGTACGAACGCCTAAGGCTGAAAAAAGTCAACTTGATGCGCGCGCCTTAACATTATCACCAAAGGGATTTGAAGGGGTTTTAAAAAAATTACTCCATAATTCACATTTCTGCTGAGAAATGCCTACCATACACGATGATATGGCTGGACCAGCTACCCATGTATTGGGTAACCACATGAGCACGACCTCTAGTGTTTATCTGCCTGTGGAAGAACAGTTTTCCTCTAACTCTATTCCTCGACGTGGAGAAATGAACTATCAAAAGGATCAAATTAATGGACAGCAAATGAATTCATCTGCTAATCATAACTACACGCATCAAGAAGGAATATCTACAGACAACCTGGTTCAAACTTTCCAGCTGTATGTCACGGCTGAGAGTGGTGCAACTACGGACTTGAACAATGATAATACATTTGAAATCGATGATGATGCAACTCCCATCATAAAACAAGGTGGAATGTCTGGTAACCATTTAGATATTATTGATAAGACACCTATCATAAGTGAAGATGCTTTTGAAACCAACAATAATACAGTAGAAGATATTTATCACACGAACGCAAGTTCAAATAATCTTCAACTTCCTCAACAAGAGCTTTCGATGAAATTCAAACGACTTTCAATGACTCTTCAACAGAGCACACAACAACCAACTGATGATTCACAAAGTTTCATCACTACTTTTCAACATAATGTTGAAAAAGCAAACAACAACAATAACGAAAGAACTAGTACTTACTACAACAAGATCAACGAAGAACCAGAAGATGACGTGGAACTGATGATGCGAAAGCGTCACTCTATGGCTAGTTCTGCAAGCGAATGGCTGAATAGATCTTCTATAAATGAAGCTGCTCAACCTAATTCTCTACACTCTCTGCTGCAAAGTTCGTTCTTTTTTAAGGATGATCCTCCAGTGCGTCAAGATTTGGTTAAAAAATTTGAACAATTATCTACAGCCAATAGAGCCCAACTATCTGATAAAGAAAAGAACGACATGGTAATTGAAGCTCAACAGCACAATGATGAAAGAGGGTTAAACATATTCTATTCAGGTGAAAGGAAACAAACCTCCACTACGAATACCAACAGGGTTTCCCTTTCTGAATCTGAAATATCGGGCGGAGAAGAAGAAGATCTTCTGACTTTATTCATTCGAGCACTTCATACTTTCGATTCTTCATCCTTGCAATCAGAACAAGACGTTTCTATTTGTCTTTCGTTTGAAAAGGATGATCTTGCATTTGTTCACACCATCGACGAGTCTGGATGGGGTGAGGTGACACTTATCACTTCTCTTAAACGTGGCTGGATACCAATGAATTACTTTGCCATGGCTATTGGTGATACCGAAGATGACGAAGGAAGTTTAGAAAACGGACGTTACCTTCGCGCCCTATTTCATGCATGTGCCTCGTTTCTTATCAACCCACTTTCACATAAGAACCGTAGAGGTAAATACACCTTTTCTGTAAGAGTGATCAATTCTGTAAGAGATGGTGTTAGAATTTTATTACAAGAAACGGACTGTCTTTCAAGACTGAACGAGATAGTAACTAAACGACCAGTGGTTAGGAAAACCAGAAAGTCTCTTCTTGCTGATTGGTACAACCTCATGGTAAAGGCCAATCTGTATAAAGGAACCTATAATTTTAATAAAATTGAAGTTCTTACACTCATGGTTTTTCAAGTTTCTAGGAAAGCGGTCGAATTTCTTGAAGTATGGCTGACAGAACTGAGATTTATTGTGAAACGTGAAAACGAAGAAAAACTACAAGCTGATTTAAACAGTTATCCTTTGTTAGATACTTCACCTATGGCAAAACAAAGAATAACTGAGCTTAATTGTATATTATATCTGTACCTTGGTATGATTATCGGTAGACTTGACTTAATTGAGCATAATCCGGCTGGTTGTGAGTTGTTAGAAAGTATTGCACATCAAATTATACTTTTACTTCGTGAGCTTTTATTTATCAGTAAAACAGGTTCAGATTTTCTGTCTGAAAAACCGGCAGATTTAGATTCACTGTTAGATAATTTATTACTGCTTGTTTCTGATTTAGTGCTTGGTGTTAAAACTTTAGTAGTTAGAACATTGAACGAAATAGATGAAGATAAAAAGGTTGGAGGAGCTGTCCCAACGAAGGAATACTACTATACACGAGAAGGTGGAGACCTCCTTATGATTGCTAGTAAGATGGTTGGATCCATTGGTCAAACTATCTCATCCATCAGAAAATTATTAGATGTCACTGGTGATTTCAAGTTATCATCGGAAAGATCATATCCAGATTATTCTAAAATAAAAATTGAACCTGAACAGTTGATTAAAAAATGTCTGATTGGAATTGCTAATCAAGATAAACAAAATGGAGGTATTATTCACAGCAAACGTGCACCAAAGACAAACAAAACTTCTAATAGATTTTCAATGGTAAGATCAGGAAGAACTGGGGAGCTAGGTCTCACCGATGGAGGAACTGAATTTATTCAAGATATTTTGGAAAATGATGCTCCCTTTCTGCTGACAGCCGAATTCCAACAATTTTCCAATGTTGACGACAATGGCTCAGGGAATGGACGTCATAACATAAGGGATGAACTTTTGGTTGATTCACAAGGAAATTTGTTAGGTGCTTCTTTTAAGGGTTTAATATTCACTCTTACCAATGAAAATTCTCCTCCTGAATATTTCTTTGTCTCTACATTTTTCATTTGTTTCCGTTCTTTTGCCAACGGTGTTGACTTGATTGAAGAACTTCTCAATAGATTTGAGATTTCAAAGCTGCTGGACCATCTTACCAATGAGGTAAAAATGAAGAACAGAAGACGACTTATTGCGAAGATGTTCCAATTATGGTTAGAGCTGTACTGGAACCAAGAAACTGATTATCAATTGTTGACCACTTTGAATAACTTTTTTAACGAATGTCTTTCTAATTATCTTCCACTTGATGCCATGAAATTGATTGAAGTTGTTGCTAAATTATCCTCTACGCCATTGATTGAGAATCAACCAAGAAGGAGCAGATCCAACAAACAGATTGTCAATCGTAAAATTTCAGCTATCACAAGAAAGCATTCTTTTGCATTGTCAACTGATTCCACACTTCTGGCACGTTATTCAATGGTTGACGGATATGAGCTTTCTAAGATTAATACTGTTCTGTCTACTGCTTCATCTATGGCATCTTTGCCAATGCCACTTGGAGTTGGAAACCAAACCTCTTCATCTCAAGCACTTCTTACCAAGTCCCAAATAACAACCATTGAAAAAGTCATTTTAACTTACAGAGCTATTCTTGGGGCATCTTGGTGTGACCCTACTTTAATTGACCCTGATCATTTCCACCCATTAACATTGGATTATATTATTCCAAGCTGGTATAATGTATGTGATCAACTGTGGGTTCTTCTGAATTACAGACCAAACCTTCTTGATTTCAATGGACTTGAAATTGCCAAGCAGCTTACTCTTATCGAGCTGTATATTTTCTGTGATGTTAAACCAGAAGAACTTCTCAACGATAATTATAGTGCAAAGAGAGCACATCTCAAGTTAGCGCCAAATATTCGTCGACTGCTTCTTTTCACGAATTGCCTTTCAGGATATGTTCTTGAACTGGCACTTCAACCGAATCTTCTGCACAAGATGAGAGTTAACATTATTAAAACTTGGTTAAAAATTGCTATTCTGTGTCTTTATTTACGTAATTTCAATTCTTTGGCTGCTATTTTGACTGCTTTACAACTGCATTTAATCACCAGATTACAGAGAGTATGGAGTGAAATATCTCCTAAATATCGGGACTTATACGAATATCTTCTGGGTATTGTTCACCCAGATAAAAATTACAACGTTTACAGACTGAAACTTCGCAACTTTTTGGTCTCAAACGAATACAATATCCCAATTGTTCCATATTTTTCGCTTTTCCTTCAAGATTTAACTTTTGTTTCTGAAGGTAATCCAAATTACCGTAAAGCAGATACATTCCTTAACCAAAAGTTGATTAATATTGACAAGTATTTGAAAATTACAAGAATTATTGCTGATATTGAACAGCTTCAAATTCCATACCATGACAGTTTTATTAAACCTGAACGCAAGAATTCTTTATTCCTGCTCGGAAATAAAAACGGTAAACCCGAGGACTACAACATTAATCCATTGCCTGAGATGCAAGAATTGATCCTTTTGGAGCTTTGGAAAGTTTGCCAATTGAACAAAAAGGAAGAGGATAGAGCTTGGAAGTTGAGCTGTATGGTTCAACCAAGGGATGCTGCCCAACACTGATAAATTTTATAGATTTACATTATAATTGTAACATTAGGACAATACATAAGCTTTAAAAAAAAGAGCAGTTTCAAGTAGGAGAAGTTGAAATATTTTCGTTAAATAATATTCACATAATGTCAGACCATTCTGTCAAACGATTTCTGACCAAAATATGAGACAAATCTATTTTTATCTTCAAAGATCAAGGCGAAGTAACGAAATTTACTCTCATGCCTTGAAACCCTTGCTCTTTTTATTTTGACCTGCATTATCTGCAACATGCTGTTTGTTATAAGATTGACGCAACGTTCATATTCTCTGATTTCATTTGAATAAATAGGTTGCCAGCTCCTCAAATGATCGTAAGGTTAAAGTCATAAATCAATACTCAACTATATTAGACTAAAAATAATTCACCTAACCGGCAGCTCTTGCTCAGAAAATCGTCATACCAATTACAGAGCCAGTGAGACTAAGCCCAATTTTGAGCAAACTCTCCACTTTAATAAAGCAGCGACTTACTAGTCACGCGATCAAGTAGTTAAAAGAAGTTGGGTAATTTCTAACCGAAGAGCGTAGATTACAAAAAAAAAAAAAAAACAGAGTAATTACTACCCCGTAACAGACCGCAAATATCTATTCTTTGCCTCTATTATGCCATGGGACAACTACTTTCTCATCCGATTCAAGAGAAGCAGCTTGAGTATTACACTCATTCAAAGATCTCTTACTCCGTGGGTCTGATGCAAGGTTATAGAATGACCATGGAGGATGCACATTCAATCAAGATTAATGCCAATGAGTCGCTATCCGTTTTTTCAGTTTTTGATGGGCACGGAGGGCGTACTAGTGCTGACTACGTTTCAGAGAAGTTACCTGGACTTATATTTAAGCAATTGCAAGAAGAAGTGAAAAAAGGGAACGCAGATATGAAGCAATATATGAAAATTTTAAAGGATTCCTTTTTCAAGGTTGATTCTGAATTAAACAAGGAACTGGAAGATGGAGCCATGCATTGTGGAACTACAGCTATATTGGCCACTATTATAGATCAAAAATATGTCATTGTTGCTAACACAGGAGATTCTAGATGTATAATGCTGTTGGCTGGAGGTGTACCAAAGACATTATCATTTGATCACAAACCAATGACGATGGGGGAAAGGATGAGAATTGAGAGTTCAGGAGGATTTGTAATTAATAACAGAGTGAATGAGATTTTGGCTCTTTCAAGAGCATTTGGAGATTTCAAGTTCAAGATCCCGTTTGTCGAACCTCTGAGGGATTATTATTACAGCTCTAATAAGAAATATTTCACCAAAAGTGGGTTTGTAAACTTACCACCTGAATTAGGTCAAGTTACGGTTGAGCCTGAATTACTTATTTATGATATAAAACATCAAGGATTACCTGAATTTATGATATTAGCATGTGATGGAATATGGGATTGTTACACAAATAGAGAACTTGTTAAATTGATTAGAAGTAAATTACAATTTGGATGGTCTTTGACAAACATTACAGAATTAGTCCTCAATAATTGTATTGAAATGGCCAACAATATCACTGGGATTGGTTTTGATAACATGACAATGATTATTGTAGCTATACATCCTAATGAAACAATCGAAGAATGGTATGAACGAATGAAGCAAACAATTTTAAAAGAGAAAGGAGTTATATGACACATCTCCAACTAAACATAACAAAGTTTAAATAAGAAAAGTAAAGTAAAGCAAAGCAAAGTAAGAATATTAGAATATATGAAGGCAAAAATTAAGCACCCTCTCATAGAACCTAAAGAGAGAGAAAATTTCATGGAATCAGAAACAATCATATATGTCAATAACTCACAAGTGCAATGGATAAAATTGGATAAACTACGTCATTTTATAGGAGAAATAAATGTATTCAGAATTAAATTTTAAAAATGTAATAAATATTTCTCTACCATTCCCAAAATTAAATATTTTATGCATCTATTTTTTAGTTGAATAAGTTTCCAATCTTCGATACTATTGTATTTCCCCCATTTTCTTAGCAACATACTAAGTAACTTCTCATTTGTTGAAATTGGATCATTTTTATTTTTCTATTTATTTTGTTTTCTTTTTGACTTCCTTGATGAATTCTTAAGTGCGGAAGAAAAACCATTCAATTTTAACATTTTTAATCTAAGTATTCACAATAGCCAGCTTTAAATCATTGTTTGATTAGCTATTCCATAGGCGCAAGCCATCGCACACATATTACCTCTATTTGAACTTTAATCCTATCAATAGAAAACAGCATAAATACGCGTAACCCTTACTTCAATCCCTATAATATTCAGTTTTTGCTGTCGTCAAGAAAGGATTCAAACAAAGGGATACCATATACCCATTCATACTCCTCACAACAATCCATTCTGAAAAAGCAATCGGAACTTGAGTCTTAAAGCAAGCTTTCGAACTACTTCAATTACATTTACGACCATGGACTCTTACATTGACCCAGTCCTTGTGTTGGCACGAGATCCCAATCTTAATCGAGAAAAGTCCAAAACTTCTCAACTAATTCGTATGATACACGGATTCCCGCCATCTGAAAGAAGAGTACTGAAACTCTGTCTGCTTTCATTAACCATACTTCAAACTTTAGAAAAAATAGAACTACAAACTAAAAATTGGGCTTTCATCCTGTTGGACATAAACTCCGATTCTCATTTTGAGGCGGAAGACGATAAAAAAAGATTCAATAATGATATATCTAGTCAAGTTTTGGAGAAATGTCAAGAAATACAAAAATCTCTCTTCCGAATAACTCAGGATTTGGATCACATTACTCGAGCACTGAGACTGTTAACCCCTATAGAATATTTACTGGACCTGGGAACCTTAGTAACCCAATTAACTTTACGTAACATTAAACTAAAGGATAAGTTGACTGATTCAGTGACCATAGCATACAGTAGAGCTCGACTCATTACTATTGGGTTCGACCTTGAAATCATTTTGTCTAACGATGGTGACGATCAAACTATCGGGACATATCAGAAATTTGTAGCTGGATTGTTGAGACAACTAAATGTGGCAATAGAAGAGGAAGATTATCTGGGAAAGCATGAATGTTTGGCTTTAATTTCCGATGTGGAAAAGATGTACAACAGTTTTAGAGAACAGAAATTGGAAGAATGGGCGTCTCAACAGTACGAAGAAGAAGAAGAAGAAGAAGAAGAAGAAGAGGAAGAGGAGGAGGAAGCAACAGAAGAAGAAGAATTACAAGAAGAATATTTTGGCACAAGGGAGCAAAAACAGTTAGAAGAATCGACTCATTCTTATCGGGAACAAGCAAAGGGTATCGCGTCTTCCAATCCCTCTAAAGCAGAAAGGAATACACAAGGAACTCATTATAACGATTTGCAATATGATACTCCAAAGGTAGGGGTAACAGGAACCTTTGATGATGAAATTAACGACACAGATTCTGAGTTTGGATCTCATTCGATGTACTCTTCAGTTTACTCACAACCCCCTATGATACAATCAATAACAAAAGCAACTAAGAGAAGAGATTCCATGTCATCTCTTTCCACCACAGTTTTACAAAAAACTACCATTTCCGAAGAAATGCCGTACCTTTTATCAGCTTTCGATCTGGCTAGAAATTTTGAGGAGGATGTCTCTCATTATATGGAAGACGGAAAACGAGGTTCAAAGGAAGAAAGTTCTCGAACCACGTCTAAACGTCAATCCAATGCCAGTGCTACGACCGTGTTCACCAACAGCGTTGTATCACCTAGTAGTAGCACTACAAGCTTATCATCACCCGTATCTGTCGGAAGTTCATCAACTAAAGATGGAAACATCACAGGCTCAAGTAATCAAAATCATATGTTTAAATCAACTCATTTGCCAGATACTTCACTCTATCACGAAAGTTCTATGAGACTGCTCCCCAGCGCTGCTTCATATTTATACTCAAATAACACACTATTATCGAAGTTGGGAATAAAACCTCAAGTTATAACTGCAGATATTCGTCCACCAATGGGATCCAATACAACAATAAATAGAGGGAAACCCGGCAGTCTATCTTCTAGTGCAACTCTTTTAAAACGGGTGGTGAATACCCAGAATGATAAAACCATGGCCCATAGTTTCCATGGAAGTTTATTGGACAAAGAAAACATCAAAAACTCACAAACAGAAGAAACAGAAGAAAATAGTTTAAGCAAATCTTTACCTACATTATTAGGGGTTACACCTTTGACAACTGAAAATTTAGCTTCTTTAGAAAATGAAATAGAATAATAGATAGGCATCAAAGATTTTATGAAAATACACGAAATTTTACTCTTTAAATTTGATTTTCAAATTAGATATGTTTTTCAACTAAAATGGTAAGTTTAATCTATTTGTTGATTATCTTGTGTAATTTCTTAAATAAGATTATTTTATAGGCTTAACTATTTGACATATGTTTAGTGCATATAGTAAGAATTTAGTACTTACTTTTATTCAAGGATATTGATTTATCTGATTATCTCAAGATTGCGAAATCTATGGATGCATTTAAAAATTGATTTTTACTAATTCACAGCATACAAGACGACCGATCCCCTGGTATAATGTCTACAAATTGGAAAAATCCGAATCAAATCAGTGATTTAGATGCTTCTTCTCCAGTGAACGATAGCCGGCCTTTGAGGATTGCATTGCTTGGAGGTAAAAAGCTGGGGAAGCTGCTGTTCGCATCTAAAATATCTATGGGTAATATATACGATACATACTATCCCACTCAACGAGCTAACCCAATACTCTTTGAATTCCACTCTTCAACTCCAATGAGCAAATGCATTTTGGATCCGAGCTTCAACTCTCTAATAATAAAACCCCAGTTGCGGGTTGTTTTAAGTCCCGTTACAGATAAAGTCATTAGCATTAAACACCTGAAAGAAACGAATGAAGATGAAGAATATACTTCTGCACCATACACGTTAAAAGGTAAAACCGATTTCTACAACATTTTAGAAGACTCTCATGGTAAAAAGGCAGTTTCACCAATATTAGTTGAGTTCATAGACACTCCACCGTTTAATCCGGAACATGTCGTACCATTTTTAGAGGAACTGCTTTACGTTAGATTGGATCCAAAAATATTACATAATTTGGCAAATGAGCCTCACAGACAAGTTTCAACAAGTCCATTTTTAGTTGCAAGTGGGGCAGGAGAACTCAATGGACACATCGATGGGTATTTTTTCATGTATTCAGCTGCTCCTTCTATTTCACCTCCTTCGTATGGCAACGAGACTCATAAAACAGACGATCCATTCGAACTTTTAAAAGCGATTAAAGGAACATTGGACGATGCTTGGAAAGAGTATACATTATACAAAGATGGATGGGAAAAAGGGAAAGAAGAAGATTTTTTAACTTTAAAAGCAGCGTTCAAAAGCATTTGGGGAGGAGGGGACAACAGTAGAAGAGGATCTCGAAAAATATCAAAAGACACACCAGTAATAATTGATCCACTGGATCCTTACTGCCCACCTCCAATATGGATCATTTGTACCAATATAGACAGTCCATATGTACTGAAACAATTGGTAAATGAAGGTATGAAATTGGCCCATCGATGGGGTTGCGGTTTTGTTGGAGTTGACAATGTATCTGGTATAAATACAGAGATTTCCTTACTGCTAATGGTTCGTGAGATCATTGAAAGAACAAAGTTGCAACACAGGAGATCATAGATTGTACATATAAACTTAAAGAGCAATGATTATTTACTTTAATATCATTTTTAATCATTAATTTTTGCGGTATCTTTTTTTGTAGATGTATATAAACCCAAAAATATTAAATTGTCTTATCTCCTGCATTTACTCTTCATGTCATGCTATCTATGTGGAGGCCAATCCGGCCTATGTCAGAAATGCTGCAACGATCAAACAACCCTCTTACGGGAAACTTGCACAACATTAGACAACCTCAATTATATGTCCAGGGAGTCTATCAATAAGATCTTTGATGAAGTACAACGCCTTCAAAAGAAGCACACTAGTGAAACAAGGGAGAAAAAGCTAGAAGTAGGATTCGAAATCCACAATATCCAAGGGTTTGATGAGATTCCTTATATCAGTGATACTTCAGTGGCTGTACTAGCTCAGCAACTACTCAGATTGGAAGTGGTCAACCAAAAACTTAAAAACTATCAAATTGCAAAAAGTCTGGAATCATTGAAGAAACGAATACAACGAACTCAAAATTATATTAACTCTCTTTCACTGAAGATTGAGATAGAGAGAGAGAAAATTGACCTCACTGAGAAAGAATTGAATAAAATAAGGCAAAATTCCATGCACAAATTAGCTGAAGATGAAGCATTTGAAATAATAAAGCTGGAAAGAGTCTGTAAACAAAACATACGATTTCAGTTGAACTCTTTTAAAGTATTGATCGATGTGTTTTTCAGCACTCATGGGAATTATATTCTGAGGAAATTATACTTTTGCAAACAACCAATTATAAATATCGAGAATTTTTTGAGTTACAACGGAAGATTAGAAACTTTGAATCAATTTCTTGAAAATTTGATTATATTTCAATTACAATTGACACAATTGTTCAACGCAACTGATATTAAATTACCTTATTTATTGGAATTGAAGAGATTGTTACCAGACCTGAAATTTTACGAAGTTGTTAGAAGTAAGGAGATTGAAATGTTCGGAGACTCACATGAAGAAAAAAATGAAGTGGAGATAATTAAAAAGGAAAATGAATTGAAAGAAGAGCCAACAGCAGTATCCAATAACAACAGGCCAAAGGAAAATGGACTTGTGATACATCTTGGCGAAGCTTTGAAACTCCCACTTTCTTCAAAAACTTTAAATAGTCAAAGAAGAAAGAAAAGTGTTAGTGTAGAACCTCCAGAGCAGTTAACTAATTCAATGGGCAACCCGAATTTAACAGTGAAAAATGATACCACAAAGAAGAATAAAAGGAATTCTATAGGTGGATTATTAGGGAAAAAAATGGTAATAATTCCTCATAAAATACTCACAAAACCATTCAGCAAATTGTCACCAAAAGAATATTTGAGATTTCTTCAAATAGTGGTGAAGATCTTGGTTAATTTTAAGGTATTTTTTTCATACACCAAACCATTGCCAGAGGTGTATGATGTCAAAAAGATTTTACAGCATGCTTGTGGGTTAGTATCCTTTTTTGAGCTGAAATTAGACCAACCTCAAATAATTTCTTCATTAGCTCTGAAAGAGGAACAAGGAGAACTGGTGGAATCACTGATTTTAACTGACATGATTACTCCAAAACCTTCAGTAAAAAATTTATATTCTAGATTTTTCAATTCTGACTCAAATTCGACATCCAATGGATGGAGAGGTATATCAGGTTCATCAGGTGGAGCAATATTTGGTAATGTTAGTGAGATAGATCATAGCGTGGAAAAGCAAGTGGGGCCCCAAAATGAAAATGAACTAAAAGTAAGTATGCAAAAAGTGTATACATTAATGATCAACGATAATATGCATAAAGAGAAAATGGAGGAATGGGACGTTATAAGCAAAATGATGTAACATCCTCTCTTTCTAGAATAGATTTACAAATACACAAATTATAAAATTTAATCTCTTCAATCCTTTCGGTAAAGTTCTCAAAGTTAATATTCTGACAAAAATAAAACCCTTTTACAATACTCACTACAGTGTTCTTGTGTGGTTCACAAGAGTTATGCAGTACACACCCAAAACTTCAGATTAGGTAGTATAGTTGAGCCGCCGGCAAATTCCGCAAAACCCTATCAATGTCAATAATGCTAACGAACATAAAGTTATGACATCAAAACCTTTCAAAATATACAATTTGAATTTAAAACATTAAATTTAACACACAATTCATTTTACATCTACATCCACTGATTGTCATCGATATCTAGTCTCCACGCTCTATTCCCAATTCTTTGATAAGATATCCATGATCATGTGACCAATTAATTTTAATGGCAAAGGAAAAGACGAGAAAGTTTCCGATTATACGTTTGCTTACTATTAACTGAACACCCAATTAAAACTCTATAAACTCAATTGCGAATGATATGATCAAAATCTTAGCGTTGATTTTAATATTCCTGATTTGCTTTTTTAATCAAGAAATACGGCGCTTACCCACTCTATATATATGGTAGTACAAGTATTATTATTATTTTTTTTCTTAGGTCGTCTATAAAATAGTCGTGCACCACCCAACACACCCCTTATCAACTAATAAACTGTCGAAGTGAGAAATATCACAAACGGCCAAAGAAAAACTTAGGCTTTTAATATCTTAATTGTAGTAAAACCATGCTCTCCGACAAAGAGTTGTATGAATTGAACAAGAAAGCCGTTACCAAGGGCTTCACAATCAAGCCACGTGTCAATTACAACACTGTGGGTGGTGTCAATGGTCCTTTGGTCATCTTGGATAATGTGAAGTTTCCAAAGTATAACGAAATTGTTAACCTTACCCTTCCAGATGGGTCTGAAAGAGCTGGTCAGGTTTTAGAAGTTAGAGGTGACAAGGCAATTGTTCAAGTTTTTGAAGGTACTTCCGGTATTGATGTCAAAAAGACCAGAGTTGAATTCACTGGTGAAAACTTGAAAATTGCTGTCTCTGAAGACATGCTTGGTAGAATTTTCGATGGTTCTGGTCGTCCAATTGATAAGGGACCAAGAATTTTTGCCGAAGATTACTTGGACATTAATGGTTCTCCAATTAATCCATATGCTCGTATTTATCCTGAAGAAATGATTTCTACAGGTATCTCTGCAATTGATACTATGAACTCCATTGCCCGTGGTCAAAAAATTCCAATTTTCTCAGCTTCTGGTCTTCCACATAATGAAATTGCTGCACAAATTTGTCGTCAGGCTGGTCTTGTCCGTCCAACTAAGGACGTTCATGATGGTCACGAAGAAAATTTCTCTATTGTTTTCGCCGCTATGGGTGTTAACTTGGAAACTTCCAGATTTTTCAAGCAAGATTTCGAAGAAAATGGATCTTTGGAACGTACCGCTTTATTCCTTAATTTGGCTAACGATCCAACGATTGAAAGAATTATTACTCCTCGTCTTGCTCTTACTACTGCTGAATACTTAGCTTATCAAACCGAACGTCATGTTCTTACCATTTTAACTGATATGTCTTCTTATGCTGATGCTCTTCGTGAAGTTTCCGCTGCACGTGAAGAAGTTCCAGGTCGTAGAGGTTACCCAGGTTATATGTACACAGATTTGGCCACTATTTACGAGCGTGCTGGTCGTGTTGAAGGTCGTAACGGTTCCATTACTCAAATTCCAATTCTTACTATGCCTAACGATGATATTACCCATCCAATTCCTGATTTGACCGGTTATATTACCGAAGGTCAAATTTCTGTTGATCGTCAACTTCACAACAGAAATATCTACCCGCCAATTAACGTTTTACCATCCTTGTCTCGTCTTATGAAGTCCGCCATTGGTGAAGGTATGACCAGAAAAGATCATGGTGATGTTCTGAATCAATTATATGCCAAATACGCTATCGGTCGTGATGCCGCTGCTATGAAGGCCGTCGTTGGTGAAGAAGCTCTTCTGACTGAAGATAAACTTTCTCTTGAATTTTTGGAGAAGTTTGAAAAGAACTTCATTGCCCAAGGTGCTTACGAAAACAGAACTGTTTTTGAATCTCTTGATCAAGCTTGGTCTCTTCTTCGTATTTATCCAAAGGAACTTTTAAACAGAATTTCTCCAAAAATTCTTCAAGAATTTTACGAACGTGATCGGGAACAAGACGAAGAGGATTTAGATGAAAGCAAGGACAAGGATGACATTCTTATTGACGCTTAAAATAAATGTAGATTGAATAATAATTAGATACATACATTAAAAAAATCATACAATTTTAAAATAAACAGTAGTTCTATTCTTAATTTGAATTTTGGTGAAGTCCAGTAAATTACAACGAATAATTTATATGAGTATATATGTATATCTAATGATTGTGTCTATATCTATTTATGTAACTTTTCCCTTTAATTTGAGGATGAGTCAATTGGTTTGATCACTTCTTTTGACTTCCAATAAAGTTGATAGCAGAACCAGCCTTGAAAAAATCAAGTTGATCCTTAGACATAGTATGCTTGGTCAAAATGTCATAAGTAGTACCATCTCTTTTAGTGAGTTTAACCTTAAGAGTACCACCGTTGTTACCGTTCTTTGCAACCATGTCAATGAGATCAAGAGTTTCTATTACATCACCAGCATTGATTTTATCGTAATCGGCTTCATCAGCAAAAGTTATTGGTAACATACCTTGCTTTTTAAGATTCGTTTCGTGGATACGTGCAAAAGATTTGACAAGAATAACTGAACCACCAAGAAAACGCGGAGAAAGAGCAGCATGCTCACGGGCAGAACCTTCACCGTAGTTATGTTCAGCAACAACAATCCATGGTCTTTTATCAGCCTTCCACTTGATCATAAGATCAGGAATAGAGTAACTAGTACCATCCAAATCATAGGCAACATTGACTTCTTCAGTTTCAGCATTAACAGCTCCAATAAGAGTGTTGTTAGAAATGTTTTCAAGGTGACCCTTGTATTTAAGCCAAGCACCTGCAGCAGAAATGTGATCAGTAGTACATTTACCTTGAACCTTGAGTAACACAGTTGGCTTTAACTCTTCACCATTCCATGGTTCAAATGGATCAAGAAGCTGTAAACGATCAGAAGTTGGCAGAACATTGACTTCAACAGATGCATCTGGATGAGGATTCAAGTCTGGATAGAATTCACCTCTACCTTTAGTAAAACCTTGACCAGGTAATTCTTGACCTACTGGTGCTTCAAATTTGAAGTTAGCACCATCCTTCAATGCAATAGAATCAGTGACAGGATTGTAAGAAGCATCACCGGAATAGATCATGGCAGTAACCATATCAGGTGATGTTAAAAAGTTCATGGTGTTTCTGTTACCATCATTTCTAGCTCTGAAATTACGGTTGAAGGAAGTGAAAATTGAATTGAATTCACCTTCTGGGGTGGCAGTTCTATCCCATTGACCAATACATGGACCACAAGCATTGGCAAGAACAACGGCTCCGTTTCTTTCAAAGATTTCTAATTGACCATCTCTTTCAAGGGTAGCTCTAATTTGTTCAGAACCTGGAGTAACAAAGAATGGAATCTTTGGTTGAAGTCCAGCCTTTTCAGCTTGAAGTACTAATGAAGCGGCTCTCGACATATCTTCGTAAGAAGAGTTAGTACAAGAACCAATAAGACCGGCGGAAATTTGTTCTGGCCATCCTTCAGTTTTAGCAGTTTCACCAAACTTCGAAATTGGAGTTGATAAATCTGGGGTAAATGGACCGTTAACATGAGGTTCCAAATCAGATAAATTGATTTCAACAACTTTATCGTATTCAGCACCTTCATCAGCAGACAAATAACCAGCACCCTTAGCAGCATCAGCAGCAAGAGCAATTGGTTCACGGCCAGTCTGAATTAAGTAACGTTTGTGAGCTTCTTGGTAAGGGAAAGTGGAGGTAGTGGCACCGATTTCAGCACCCATATTACAAATGGTAGCCATACCGGTACAAGACAAAGTTTCGACACCTTCTCCAAAATATTCAACAATGAAACCGGTACCACCACGAACTGTCAATTGACCAGCCAACTTAGTGATGACATCTTTAGGAGAAGACCATCCAGATAAATGGCCAGTAAGCTTGACACCAAGAACCTTTGGAGCTTTCAATTCCCAAGGAGTACCAGTTAAAGCATCAACAGCATCAGCACCACCAACACCAATAGCAATGGCACCAAGACCACCAGCATTAGGAGTATGAGAATCAGTACCCAACATCATAAGACCTGGCACTGAGAAGTTTTCAAGAACAATTTGATGGATAATTCCTGAACCTGGACCCCAAAACTGTATACCGTAACGGTCTGCAGCCAGCTGCAAGAAGTCAAAGACTTCCAGATTAGTAGCAATGGATTGCTTTAAATCTTCTTTTTCACCATCTCTACCAACAATCAAATGATCACAATGAATAGAAGCAGGAACTGCGGTATTTGACATACCACATGTCATAAATTGAAGAAGTGCCATTTGTGCAGAAGCATCTTGCATTGCAACTCTATCTGGATGAAGTTTAAGATATTGTTGGCCACGAACTAATTTGGTGGAACCAGATGTAAGCAGTTCTTCTGGGTTAGCCAAATGAGCATACAAAATTTTTTCAGCAAGGGTAAGTGGCTCAGGAACTAATCTTTTGACAAGATTAAGGTTCTCCACAAGTTTTTCATATGGGGGACATCTAGATTGGAAGTCAGCGGGTACACTGAGTCTAGCTTGAGTAGCTAATCCACGTATAGACGCGCCTGCAAATCTGGATCTTGCTGAAAGCATCTTGATGGAAATTTCTGTTTAAGAATTGTTGATATTTTTTTTCACAATTTCAGTATCAATGTGATTTCCAGATCTGGGGACCAATAAAATTTTTCTGCATAATTATGACTCAGCGTTTATGTACAGGAGATAGAACGAAACCATAATAAATTACGTGAGGAACAAAAATAAATAAACCAACCCAGGTATAGATCAGTAAAATGATTTTTTTTTTTAATCTCATTTTTTTATAGCGTGTGATTGTTGCATGGATGCAAATCAGACAACAGGCCCGTAGCCAATAGTTGTAAACACACGAATTATCCTTCTAAATAACTCCGTAAAGGAAATTGTAAATCCTTAGCAACCGCTTCAGCCGTGATCCATCCAATATTACATTTCCACCTAGCCTGAGAAGATAAAACATCCAGAGAAGTTCTACTCACCAATCCAAGCAGTGCTAAAGTTGCAAGTTGCAGATTGACATCTATATTTGACGACAAAGTAAAAGTCGAGAGTTCATGATTCCATTGTTCACTTTCAGTATCAATCATGCCTGATTTTAACTCCCCTCTGTAGATGGAAGTCAATATGGCTAACATTCTTTCCAATTCAAAAGTACTTGGAGTAAGAAGTCTGCTATCAATCTGATCTCTTTTCTTCGATTTTTTTGCATTGGCTCTAAGAGTTTTGAGCTTCAGAAAAATTTGTAAATCAAATTTAGGCTCAATAATGGAAGCAAGATAACAAGCCAATAAAATATATTGTGAATGTATTGGTAGATCCAAAGATGAAGGAGCTCCATCAAAATCATCAATGACCGTTTGTCCCGATACTGTCTTATCGATTATTATTTTATTTTCTCTATAAATTTTCAAAAAGTCATTCGGAGTATATCTTCCTGAATAAATTGGTTCAGAAAAATGTGGCCACAACATTTGACAGATCTCTAGTATCATATTTAAATTCAGACCGGTATAAGTGTAGAAAATATCCACCACAGTCCTGATGAATTGTTGAACATATGAATTCAGGATCTCCTCACTATATCCATTTAAAACATGCTGTTTTGAACTGATCAAAATTTGAATTATTTGTAATTGAGTGTATGCTTTAAAATATATATGAGGGACTGACCATCCCAAATCGATATCACGATTTGAGACAAAAATTATGCAGTAGTTATTCAAAGATGATTGCTCACCTAACTTAGCAAAGGCAGGAAGTAATTCATCTGCATTTTCCATACATTGATCTATTCTATCAAGAACAAGAACGTGCAAGGATTCATAGTTTGTCTCTTCCTTGAATTGTTCCAAAGCTATGATTAAATTTTCAAAATTTTCACATAATCCTCCAAAATTTGTTACTTCACCTCCACGGTAACTAACATTTTCTGAATAACGTTCCTTAGGAATCATTGAATCTTCTCGAAGCATTTTTAAACACTTCTGAAGAAGCACTCTTTTTGTTACGCATTCATCGCACTTGATAATTGTGGTTTTCACGTTGGCTTGTTTTAAGTATGTTTCAATTGTATGTGATTTACCCACAGAACGTGGTCCATGTACAATTACAACAGGAGCCAGTGTCAGGATATCCGCAGTGACAAAAGCCCGGAGAAGGTCGACTTCTGTAGAGCGTGCAACTGATGATGAACTCATGATAGATGAACTAGTGGAAACAGAAAAAAAAAACAAATCACAAACACATAATAAAATGCCAAAAATATTAATATTATTAAACCCATTTTCTCATTTTCTCATGAGCAAATAATTTTAAACTTCAATTCTACAAAAGTTATAATATTATTTTTATTATTATTGGTAAGTTTGATGCTATATATATTATTATTTTCTTATTATACACCACTCTCAATGGCCCCTCTTAATAATTGAAGATTTTGATACTCTGCAACCCTTTCAAATACCTTAATTCTATTTTCAATAGATCGAGCCGGGATAGTTTCAACCCAATCACCCGCGCATTCACAATGTAATACAAGATCATTACTCTTGATTCTTTTACATTTGTTACATTGTAAATCTTGACTGTGATAGCTGGCAATAAGCTTGCAGAATTCCGAAATAAGTAGCTCTTCAATTGCAACCGTGTTGTATTTCTTGCGACATAATGAACAAGAAGTGATATCTGTATCCTTGCAAACATCTAAGTCACGAATGTAATTACAGTAATCACAAATCACCAGTGGAATCTTGAGCAGTGTCACAGGGTGATGAAATTGACCTTCTGGAGAAAATTCTCTGATATCAAAAAGTGCTAAAAGATCCTTCCTAAGAATTCTAACCTCGATACTTCTATGCGGTGAAAGACCAAAGACAGCCAATAAAAATTTGGCTAACTCTAAAGTTGGGTTTATAAGAGTCAAATGACTACCGGCCTTTTTGGGGAATTCATATTCTCGCTTAAGTTCTGGGTTGAGAATCAGTTCATTTTGACGCCTGAGAAGTTTTTCCATTCTAGAAAGAAATGGTCTCTTGAACAGGTCAATAACAGTATCATTTAACTGATCTTCTTGCTTAAGACGAGACAATTGTGTAGCTCGCTGAGTTGTCGAAAGGATGTTATTCTTTTCTTCTACCAAGGAGTTAAGGAAAATAATCCACCAATCTTCAAACTCTGTTTGAAATATAACAGGAAGATACTCTTTCAATTGCCAATTAGAACTCAAATTTAAGACTTGTTCATCAGCTTCAATAATTTCGTTACAAGATCGACCACCAAAATTATACTCATCCATCCAGACAAGAACATCCCAATATCTGTTGACTTTCAAGTCCAAAAAGGAAAATAACAGCTTCTGTCTTATAGCCTTAACAAAATGTTGCCCAATTGCATACAGATTGTCGACCGTTGGCTTGTTGGTTTGAACAACAATTTTATTTCTCAGACCATGAATTAATGAAGCTCCCATTTTCTTGAACTCTCTCACGATTTGATAGAACGCTTTGCTAGCAAGATTATGAACATGATAATGTAATGCATCATCATAAAGGTTTGACTCTTTTCTTTGCACCCAAGGTACTAATCCGTTCATAACCGCATCAGCATTGATATTTGATTGGAGAGCTTCATCCCACCAGTTCCTGACCATTGCTCGAAGAATTGACAATGCTGGTGACAGAAAAGAGTCTTCAGCCATTGTCCCACCACCATTATTTGAGTCAAAAACCATTGAATCATCTGCTAAATCACTACCCTCTGCTTCATTCAAAAGAGAACTTGTTAAAATAGTGTTAATAGTCAAGTTTCCAATATCAATTTCCAAACATGCTGTACTGTAAACGTCAGGATTGTCAACCACTGGAAAAGAGAACGTATCACCAATATTTCTATCCATTTCAAACCCACCATGGTCTGGTAAAGTTGAAGGCAGCCACCAAAGAACAATTGAATTATTTGTAAGCCTTCGAGCATATTCAATATCAATCAAATACTCTGTTTTCTCAACTTGAAGATTGCAAATTGGAATATTACCAAATCGAGAAAGCGAAACCAAATTTTTGATCCATCTTGCTAAAGTAAACCAATGATTGATCAATCTCTTGCAAATAAGTTGCTGCCAGCCTATGGCAGGAAGTGAAAGCTCACTAATCCCCATTTTGACAGTAGGAAGATCAGTTGAAATATTAATTTGCTTTGGCAGTTGAATTGTGAACAAAACTTTAGAGCTTCTTTCTTCTTGTACTTTATTGATATGTGCTTGAAGTTTCTTCATTAACTTATTTTCACTTAAGTAATAAGAAGTTTCAAATTGACACTCATCCATGTAATTGATGGTGCTGTAAAGCTTTCCAAGTTTGTCTTTTTTGGATTGAAACATGTCTTTGTAAATCTTATCCATTGAAGGTAATTCTTGTGCAGAGGCGGATGGTTTCAAAACAAATATTTTTGCTTCAGGCTCCCACAGCTTGAAAACTCCATAAAATTCGTAACTATTAGTGACAATATGCAATAAGTAAAGAATATCCATTGAAAATCTTTTCAAGTAATTACTATTGTCAACAATATTAAGGTCTTTCAAATTAAAGCCATTCCTAAGACCCCTCCCAAGTGCACCAACTTGAGTATCATCAAACTTAACCAGATTACCAAGAGAAATAACTGCACGATCAATGCAATTGACTTTAGTTTCATAAACCCCAAGAACACTGGTATCCTGTAAAATACTGTCCGGATTTCTAATTTCTTCTTCGTAAACTTCTTCAGGCATTTCAAACTTATATAAATGCGTAGCATCATGTCCATTTGGAAGAATTGCAACCAGCTTTTCAACCACACACTGCTTAATTGATGCTAATTTGATTTGTAATGGCTCAACTTTAAATGTGACGTAAAATGATTTAGGAATTCTAAATCTAAACGTATGAACCTTACTAGCTGCAGAAACATAAACTTTGACCATTCCTTGTTCTTCTTGCTGATATTGAAGAATTTCCCATTCTACCCCCGCCAAGTTTGCAGCCTGTTTACGGATCATGCCACCAACCGTAGCTCTTTGAGATGTATGACTACTTGATCCAAATAATCGTTGTCTTTCATGTTTTTCTTTTTCTTGACGCCTCCATTTAGCCTTTTGGTATTGTAAAAAGTCGGTATATTCTGACATGGGTGGACAATCACCCTTGAGCAATTGGTTTTGAATTTCAATTTCTTCCAGGTCAACAGCGTTGACTTGTAATCTTCTTTTTCTTCCCTTAGAAACAACTCTAGTAGATTTAACTTCAGCTTTGGTACCAAAGTCTTCAATATCCTTGATCATTTCTTTTGTATTCTGAGTTTTAGAAGAAACCCGAAAAAACTTGGAAATACTCTGCTGCTTCTTTGAATCTTCCTCGATGGCAATCTTTTTGATAAGCCAATCTGGATGTGGAACACGTGGAACTGGATTTTTAATGCCTTGAAGTGCAGCAGGGATAGAAATGATTTTTTGCACCACACTTGCCAACCGTTCTCTGTAGTAATCCCAATCAAGCACAGTTCTTGGGTCAAAATCAGCCAATCTTTCATCTTTTAACCATTTCCTCAAGTAAAATTCTTTCTTCTCCAGCGAGAAAATGGATACTGGAACAGCCCTTTCGGAGACCGGGGCACCAATTGGTTTAGCACTTATAATATATTTACACGCTAAACCAGCATCTTTTACCATCTCCTCACCAAGAAATTCTCCTAAACGTTTAGCGGTTGTAATTGGACTCAGCTTTTGGGCTCCATATTCGGCTAAACATTTACTCATAGAACGATTTTCACAAATAAGTTCAATTAAATCTTCGTCTTCCAATTGTCCACCTTTTGTATCCAAAACATCTAACCAGTTATTTGCAACTACCGCAACTGCACCATAACATGAAGTTAAATCATTCCCTTCTAAAAATAATTTAAAAATGTCAGACTGGAAGTTTTTGATTAATTGTAATTCACCTCTTCTTTTAATTTCAAAACCTTTCAATTCTGCCAACAGTCCATCATCGTTGAAAACAGCATATCTTTTCTTTAAACCTTTTCCTTCTTCCTTCGATGTTGGAAGAATCATAGCTCTGTATGGACCATCAACTTCGAAGAAAATAGAGTTGTCCGAACGGGTTTTATACTTGAAATTTTCTGGATCTACTAAATCTTGATATTGATGATTGGTGTACTGCTGATGAACCCTATAGTTAAGCATCAGACATGGATATTCAACAAATAATTTCTTTCCGTCTTTACATTTCAAGTAAAAGTTTTCTGGAAACAGCTTAGGCAAAATACACCAGATACCATCGGTATCGAGCTCTAATGGACGTCCAATTCTTTCGACAAGACTTCTAGCCATTTGAATAATATGAGCTCCCGTCAAACAAGTAATACCTGCCATTTCCATAGAATACCAACGAGAACCCTTACGCATAACGTAACCGTAGAAAGAATTAAGAATAACTTTATGAGCAAGTTGCATAGAATCGTAAAGAACAACCATTTTTGAAGCTTCATCCTTTTCATGCCCTGTCAATTTGGAGGATTTCCCTTTCCAAACTTTAGCAAGAGTTTTAAATTCATAACGACGATCTCTGAAAGCTCTCACAGTGTTTACATAAAAAGGATTTTCTCTTTGACAGACAATAGAAGTTCGTTCAGTTGTGGTAGTTTGCTTTACTCTATTATAATTTTTTCTCAGGTAGGTATTAAGTTCTTTTTTAATATGAGCTGCTTGGTCAGGATACAGTAATTCTTCAAAAGTCCTATCGGGCATACCACGATGCGGAGATGGTACCTTTTCACCTTGTAAACGACGTTTTACCAAATTGTAGTCTTGCTCTGACGCAGGAGAATATTCACCTCTCCATGCCCATGGAAGCTTTCTATCACAATTCTTTTGGGGCCTATTGAAATCACAAGCAGCACAATCTTCTTCTTTTTTCATTGAATCTGGTTGAAGTCTATTAGTTGTCATAATGTTTGGATACATACTCGCAACATCAACATGATAAATCAGAGGATTTTCAGTTCTATCCGGGTTATGACTTAATTCAAGAAGTTGACTTTTAATGTCTTCATATACTTCATCATAGTTTTCAATATCAGCCATTTCTTTTTTGGACTCGACTTCAATAAAAAACTTTAAAGATTCGTGGAGTTCTTCTATTAATTCATTAATTGCTTTTGGATCTACTTTAAATGCACAGGGAATGTCACTCCGGAAGACACCAGCTTCCAAAGATTCAACGTGCCCACCAACATATGTTTCGGATTCAAGCAAATGACCTTCATAAAACCTCTCAATTGGATCAGCATGTTTGTTCGGTAATAAAATCTCGTGCTGGTAAGCTTGAACCATAAGCAACATTTCACAAAGGGTACCAGTACCCTTTCTTAAAGTTTCATCAGGATTAAGTGGAATGATCGTACACAAAGAAAAGATGAAAGGATGCACGTATTTGTAGTATAGGTAATAAGTTGCAACAGCATCCGAAACCGAATACTCGGAAAGCAACTGTGGTTTTTCATATGCGTATGGGGTCATAAGTTCTGGGTCAAGTTCGGTTGGATTATAACCCAATTTAGCAGTAGTAACCGCTTTTAAATTTTGCGAACCTTGTGGAAGATAGGAATCACGCTTTACCCATCGATAACAATCCAAATGAGCACAGTACTTCAGTTTATATTCTCCTTCCATATCCTTTGCAAATCCTATTTCATCAAAGAGATCCATTCCATGCATTGACGTTCTTTTTTCAATGAATGGCCAATCAAAAAAATCACCATTATAGGTAGCGATAACAGTAGGTTTTGCATCACGAACGTGTTCAAAAAACCTTTCTAAAACGGCTTTTTCATCCATTTCGTTAAAAACAGTAAAGCAACCAGGATATTCTGGTTTAGGAGTGTATTCAAAATCATCAATATCTTCAGAAATTATTTCTCTATTAGTAATAAGGAAACCATCACCATCTATCATATAAGAAATCATCATAATTTGATCAGTGGAAGCATCAGGAAATTTTAATGGTGGTTTTGTTGTCTCGATATCAAAAGCTAAGACGACTGGGTCTGCAAATGCAATTTTTTCTTTGTCTTCAATAATGGTTGTTTTCTGATTTTTGACTGTTACGTTATACCATTTACCTACTCTGATTTCTTCATCAATGGCAACACGCACATGATATGGAACGTCATATTCTCTAATATCTTGAATATAACGTAATGGATTTGAAATATTGTCAGATTCCAAATGAGCATAAGTTTCTCTTTTTTCGAAATCTAATTGATTCTCTTTAATTCTTGGTGCAAGTATTCTTCTAGCAACGAGAAGGTCAGAAACATTGTGGAAAGAAAGTTTCAATAAACTTCTTTTTAATCCAACTAAATGATTGGGAAGAGACAAATCTTCTTTTTTCAAATAACAAATAGATTTCAAATTACTAGGTTCTAGTTCTTTCTTTAAGGTTTCTTCTACTTCGTGCTCATGGTCTTCTTCAGTTGTAAGAAAAAAATATGGATCAAATTGTAAAGTAGCTTTGAATGAACCACCTTCTTCATCTAAGAAATAATAATCGACACCTGAATATCCAGCCAAGTAATCATCAGAAGCAACTGTGCATGGATGCATGTTTACCATCCACCCTCTACGTGGTTTATCAGTGCTTTGTAATCTATCGAATCCCATTATACTATCAAGCTCATCTATTTTCTTGACCATCTCTAATTTTGAAAGATTGTCTCCAAATGCACCTTGAGTAGAGTTTCCAGCACGGAACTCTGTCTTCATGGTAGTTTTATTTTGTTTGTTCTTGACAAACCTAGCCGAAGTGCTGCCCTTGAAGGGCTTTTTGAACTTGTTCAGGCTCATGAAGTGATGGGTAAGTTAATAGTGGAGGTAAACGCGACGCGTGATTATTTGAGTGTAGAAACAAAAACAGAGTACTTTTTTTTTAATCTTATTTTATTTAATTATTTTTTCTTAATTCCTTCTGTAAGTTTTAAGAGGGAAGAATCTATTAGATAAATTGTATACAAAAATTCTTATTTGCTAGATCTTTTATTGTTTAAGCTCACGAAAATATTGATTTAAAACTTAATTAATGCACTTCAATTATTGAATATTTCAAGCTGCTTACAATGCTTCAATAATTTCTGAACTATTATATATTGTAAATACCTTGAAATTTTAGCGTCTTAGTTAAAGTCATTTTGCTATACCTTCCACTGTATTTTGTAATATTTGTGTGTATTCCTCAACTAACTACTCATGTACCATAATAAAAAACCTTGAACGACTATAGAATAACCAAACAAAGACTGCAATCTTAAACGTCTTTGGGAATTGGAGATACTGTTACTGTGATCCACCCCATGTGGAAGAATTATATTGCGGAGGGAACGCATCAAAAATAAACCCAAGTTTGAAGTCATAATAATAATTCCAGCAAAAAACAACCATGAATTAGATACCATTTGTTTTAAACAAAGAAGAACAATCACAGATACGTACTTGTAGGAAGAAAGTGCAACGATATCCCAAAATGAAAAATCAGTAGCGTTGAAAAAATAAAGACCACCACGAATGATTAAAATGTCAACAATCAGGCATGCAAAGGTCAGCAGTGCTAAAGAGGCAAATAATTCAGGATGAAAATCTCCCTTTAAGCCTTGAAAAACAGACCAAAGAAGAATATATGTCACATATGCCATTATAGGTACGTATAAATCAGGAGCATTGAGATCATGAATTGGAGGTAAGTACTGAATAGAACTACCGGCATTGGTCTCTATGGCAGTGTTTGGAAGTCTGTTCCAGTTTTGATGGCGATATGGAAATAAAATAAGTGCCAATTTACGTATAACGTATGAGTTTGACACCTTGAAATAGTAATTGATGTCAGATGTGCCAGGGATAAATGATCCAAAGTTTTGTTGAATGTATGAGTTCAGCTGACCGAAAGAGTTTTTAGCAAACTGAGCAGCCATTGAGGATGCTGGATCACTGAAAAAGTTTCCAAATCCATCTTGTGTAGGTTGTTGTTGCTGTGTTTGGTGGTGTTGATGCTGCTGCTGCTGTTGAGAAGCAAATTGTTGCCCTTGAGGAACCTGTTGAAAGTGTTGTGGCTGAGGATGATGAAGACTTGATTGGCCACCCACTTGAGGGCTATACTGCTGGTTGTACAGCTGCTGGCCATATGCCTGCTGATTCTGCTGGTTTTGATAGGGGGTGTACATTATATGAGCTTTTTAAGGTGAATGATTGTGGAAAAAAACACTTGAGAACGACGTGTATATTGAAAGTGGGTTCGAAAATGACAGAAAGCTGAGAATGAAAACTCGAAGAAAAGTACAGAGGAACAAAAAAAAAAAAAAAAAAAATGCTTATATATAAAAAAAGGGAACAACAAATCTATCTAATTTTTACTAACGAAGTATGCAGCAAGAAATGTGTCATTAGCAAAGAGCCAAGAACCAAGGTGGATTAACAGAAAATTTACCTTAATTCTATAACGCTTTATTTGGAATTAAAAGTGTTCTGATGTGATGCTTCTAATATTTCTCGATATAAACTGTAAAAAGCTGTATCAATTAGCTAATGTTGGGCTAAGTAAATTGCGTGCGTGCTGATTAGGAGACAGGGTTATTAAGTTTGGTTGCTACTGATAATGGGATTGCTTAATTCAGGCAAAAAAAAAAAAATAAACGAACACTTTGTTCGGATTATCCAAAGCAGATTTTGGCGGATTGCCAAAGTATTACTGATTATAATACCAAATTGAAATAAATGTAACTTCCAATAGTATAAAAGACATACCAAGAAATTTTAGCTGATTAAAGCAAAGACTGATTGCTTTTTTTGCTGTATTATTTTAAGATCATCAGTTTTATGTACCTGTAGCATTCTTTTGCTTTTCCAGTATTAATTAGCACAATTTTAACCATTTTATTTTTCCTAAACTCATTTTGCTCTATTAACATACTTAGTTATAACTCCTTAATTCCAGCACTTGTCGACCAATTAATAGTCAATGACCGAAGGAAAAGTTATAGTTGTCTCAAACAGACTTCCGGTCACTATCAATCGTAAAGATGACGGCCTGTATGATTATTCTATGTCCCTGGGGGGTTTAGTTACTGCACTTCAAGGACTCAAGAAGAAAACTGAGTTTCAATGGTTTGGATGGCCAGGATTAGAACTTCCTGAAGATGAACAATCTAAAGTGAATGGTGAGTTATTGGAAAAATTCAATTGTACCGCTATTTTCCTTTCTGACACTATTGCAGATCTTCATTACAATGGATTTCTGAATCTGATTCTTTGGCCTTTGTTCCACTACCATCCAGGTGAAATGAATTTTGATGAAAACGCATGGGCTGCTTACATCGAAGCCAATCGTCAGTTCTGTAAAGCAATTGCTTCTCACGTAGAAGATAACGATATGGTATGGGTTCATGATTACCACTTAATGCTTTTGCCTCAAATGCTTAGAGATGAAATTGGTAATAAGAAGAAGAATATTAAGATTGGATTTTTTCTTCACACTCCATTCCCATCTTCTGAAATTTATCGTATTTTACCAGTACGTAGAGAAATCTTGGAAGGTGTCCTTTCTTGTGATTTGATTGGTTTCCATACTTATGATTATGCTAGACATTTTCTTTCACTGGTTCTGAGAATTGTCCCTAACGTGCAAACCTTACCAAACGGTATTCAATACAATAAACACTCCATTATAATTGGGGCTTTCCCAATTGGAATTGATGTAGATCAATTCACTGAAGGTGTACGCAAGCCTTCAGTAGTTAAGAGGATTGAGCAGTTAAAGTCTAAGTTTGAAAATACTAAAGTTATCGTTGGGGTGGATAGGCTTGATTATATTAAGGGTGTTCCTCAAAAATTGCACGCTTTCGAGGTATTTCTTGATGAAAATCCAGAGTGGATCGGTAAAGTTGTCCTTGTTCAAGTTGCTGTTCCTCTGCGTGGTGATGTGGAAGAATATCAGCTGTTAAGAGCAACAGTTAATGAATTAGTTGGAAGAATTAATGGTAGATTTGGAACTGTGGAATTCGTCCCAATTCACTTTATGCACAAACTGATTCCTTTTGATGAGCTTATTCTGTTGTATCAAATTCTGGATGTCTGTCTTGTTTCATCAACAAGAGATGGTATGAACCTTGTTTCCTTCGAATACATTGCTTGTCAAGAAGAAGGCAAAGGTGCACTTATTCTTTCTGAGTTTGCCGGTGCAGCCCAACTGCTTAATGGTGCAATTATTGTAAATCCTTGGAACACCGAAGACATTCTGTTGTCTATCAAGGAAGCGTTGACATTACCTCAAGAAAAAAAGGAAGGAAATTTTGACAAAATGTTTGGATATATTCTGAAATATACTTCTGGATATTGGGGTGAGACATTTGTTAAAGAACTTTCTAAATGCTCTTCTGATTAAGAGCGTTAACAGTTGAAAATTATGTTTTGGGACGACTGTACTGACTCTTATCATACTCTAAAACATCATCAGAATAAAATAAAATTGTACTACTTTATTCAATGATCACATAAATACAATATACATTTATTATCTATATCTTTTTTCTTACAAATAAAGCTTTATTGTTAGAGTTTGCCAATTGTGTCTATCATTTTTTAACCATCAAACCTCTTATGCTAGAAGCTAATCTTATCTATATGCTCGAACTTTTCTTCGCCATGCTTTTTTGCTTCCACCTTATGGTCAAAATAATTATCTTGCCAATATTGCATTTCGTAAGTTGAATACAAACCGTGTACTTGGTCGTCGCCGAGCCAGCGAAACTCCCATTCTTTATTATCCTCTTGAATTTTTTGTTGTGATTTCGTTTCATCATTACTTTCATTATCTTCTACATCACTAATATTCCTCTTTCTGTCATTAAACGAAGAACCAGTCTCTGTTTGGTAATGCCTCATGAACTCTTCCCTTGACATATCGTATACATCTTCAAACCCTTTGTCCAGTTCTAGTATACTGCATGTCTCTGTCAAACACTCTATAAAATTTAAATTATTCTTGGACTTACCCAAACGACCTAAAGCTTCCAATGGAGTTTCCACGGGCTCTAGTATTGGTATCAAATTACTTAACAAAACATCCACTGTTTGGATATTCTTCTGTCGTCTGTTCTCTTTAATCTTCTTCTCACGTGCATGCTGAGCATCTCTGGCTTTCTTAATATCAGACTTTTTCAATTTTTCAATCCAATGGTCTTCATTAGTGTCTGTTTTTTGGTAATTACCATCTTCGTCGAAGACACCGTCTTCTGCTTCTTCCCTTAGATTGAAAGATTCAATTTTGGGTTTCCATTTCAGTTTACGCAGTTGTGTATCGTCATTGGGTTGTGATTGCTCTACTTTGGTGAAGTAATCAATTTTCTCTTGAATACTTTCTTCATCTTCGTCGTCTTCGTTATCTTCATCAGATTGATCGTGACCGGATAATTCATCAATACCCTCTTCAAGTTCAAATTTATTCATGTCAAATGATTGGGTGTTTTCCAGAGTAGTTTTCTGGGTTATCGGTTTAGCTTTCTCTTCGATTTCAACTTCATTATCACTCAGAAACATATCATCCTCTTCTTCCTGCTCGTCTTGTATTGGCTCAACTTGGTTGGAGTTATGTGGGGTAGTCTCCTTGAGAGAACTAAAGTCTTCCACACTGGAGTCAGAATCATAATTTAACTTGACAGAACGATTTCTTTGTTTATCGTTCCCAGGAACATCCTGCAATAGCTCTTCATCGCTCATCACTGTCAACTGAAGTTTTAATTATATTGAGACTTCATCTTCGCACTAATATTTCTTTCATAAAAACCCGTTAGTAATCAAGTGATGGCAGACTTTGACCTCGATGAGGTGTTGGACTTAGAGGAAACATATTACAAGCAAGGGTTCCAGGAGGGCCAGGATCTATCTACACATGAGCAGTACATAGAAGGAAAAGAGTACGGTTACCAAACTGGTTACCAGCGGTTTTTATATGTTGGTTACATGAAAGGATTGATTTCTCACTGGAGACATCATATTGACGAGTATCCGAAGCTGGTAGAGCCCATGATAGATCATTTGGAACAACTTATTAATATTCCATTGTCAAACGGGGATGAGGAAGTAGCTATATATGAAGCAAACCTTCACAAGGCAAGAAATAAATTGAGAGTCATTGCATCTCTATGTAAAGACCAGGCGAAGATCAATCAATTAGATGATTTCGTTAACGAAATAGCTGGGAAATTACAAGTACAGGAAAACATGGATGAAATGTGGTAAAGATGGTGTAAGTCATAATAAATTAGTGGAAATATACATGTACAATAGAGTCTATAGGCTAAGTAATAATTTAAAGATATATTAACTTAAAATTTGTAATATCATTGAATCAAAAATCAAAATCTAAAGTCTTTTGAATACTATCAAGCTTGTAATTCAAGATCCCCCCTAATGGTTGGTCATGTATACCTATAATGAGTTCTTCTCCATATCCACTTTCAGTTGGTGCAAAATTGAGACCAGTACATTTACCAATAAATTCTATGGATTGAATTCCTTCAATTTCAGTATCTTCACTACCCAATAATTGATCTAAAGGTAACAATCCTATGTGATCCAAACATTCCGCCCAACATATGTAATCACCATTATGACTGAATTTGGTGTTACGAACTGGAGCACCTTGGATTGAATTACTTTTGTTGTCACTTACCAGTGATCGTCCTAAAGAACTATCCCAACAATGGATACTCTGTTCCAAATTTCTCGTATCCCACAATTTTACCGTACCATCTTGATTACCAGTTATAACTAAGTTTTCGTTGGTTGGTGACCAGTCGCAACAGAACCCATGGTCTTCATGACCTTTTAAAACTTGGACGTTTCCCAATCCAGTTCTCGAATCCAAAATATAAGAGTTAATGTCATCACCAGTGAATAATATTTGATTTGAGTTATTTTTGTTAATTGCCAGGCAGTTGATTGCAAATGGGAATTTGTAAGATTTTTTGATTCTAGGGGTAAATGAAGAAGATGACTTTGCATCAACAATTCTAAGGTATTTATCATTCGAACTTACTATAAGCTCGCTATTATCTTCAGATATTACAACATGATTTGTAATACCATCTTCTTTGCTAGTCAATTTAAACTCACCAATAACAGTAGATGTTTCAGGATCAGATATATCCATCATTATGTAGCTTCCTTCGAAATTACCACATACCAACAAATCATCAGAGCATGCTAAAGTTGAAATTCTACTATTAGAATTAAATCTAAGGGTTCTAGAGTCAAGAACACAATCTAATTTCATTGGTTCTTTAATGCATTGATTTGTTAATGATGTACCGTCAGGAGATAATCGATTGATTCTATAATAATTCAATCCATAATCCATGTCTTCGTCATCACCATTCAGTATATGATTACCGTAAGCATCTTCTTCAAAGTACGCCAGAGGATAGTAAACACCCTTTGTGATATCTCTACCACAACAGACAAGATTTCTTAATTGAAAATGATTGAAATTTAATTTCATTTTTCCATAATATTTCTTGTATTGATAATAATCATTGAATGTTTGAAATCCATGCAAATTGATTGACTGGGTTAGTAAATAGTTTGATAAATAAGAATCATGTCAGTAGATAAAAGGTTAAATGGCTTTGGTCACTGAAGTAATTTTTCACTTCTCAAAATGACTTTCCCCCTTTCATATTGAACGATTTCCCTCCTAATGTTGTAAAAAACTTTCAAAAGTACTTACTGATTTTACTTTTTCTCTTGATCTTGGAATGTTGAAAAACCATCCTGTGTTATGTGATGTAAAATTGTGTCCTATACGGTGTCTATCCTGAGCAAATTTTTCTTTCAAACCTATGGGCCACCGTATACCTTGTAAATCGCATTCACGAGAAAATTGAACAGATTGGCTATGTGAATAATCGAAGTCTTCAGAACAACTGTCACTCACTGTCACATAGTCAGAGCTAGTTGTAGTCAAGTCAACAGAACTGTTATCATTATTAAATGAAAAGGGTAATCTTTTTTCTCTCTTCTCCATAGCGGTTAACACCGATAATATATCTGAATTTGAGAGAATTGACTCCTCATCATGCAATAAGTTGAACAAGAAATTCATGGACTCAGATTGACTAAGCTCATACACATGTGTCGGAGTGACCAAGTGTTCGCTATAAGACGGTATATACGGATCATCTAATCCGCTTTCTAAAATTATCTGCTCACTGGTAAGTTGAACTGCCATAGTTATGAAAATGCAAAAATTTGTTTATGTATGATAAAAAATTCAAATGACCTAATATAGTCCTTCTAGATGCTTTAGTGAGTTTCAATCACTATACTTGAATAATTTTTTCCGTTTTAACTTACGGATTTGCTTGTTTACCTGTTTGCCTTTCTAATTATTTCTAATCTTTCTAGTAATAAAAATGTGGTCTTGAATTTAGTGAAGTAATGACCTGACAATTACCAGAGTTTGCTGATATGTTAAATTTGAACCTTGATATCAACTTTCAAAATTCAATAACTTTATGTTTGAGTTTCTTCAAAAGAAATACTACTTTGTAGTAAGGGTATTAAAGGGAATTGGGTAAGAATAAAGTAAAAAAAAATCAAAAGATAAAAATTATAATAATAATATAGAATAAATAAAAATAAAAAAATAACCAATTCAGTGTAATTATGATCTTGATTGAAGTGCTGAATTTCAAAAAGAGAAGCTTATAAGCGAATACGTATTGTACTTCTTGTAAGTTGATGTTGAAATGAATACTTAAAATGAATAAGAAAACTTAAGTTACGAATTTATAATAGTTCTGGTTAAAAAAATGACGTTAATAGTTCCAAATTAGAGACGTGAAATTCTGATTTTGAACATAATAGATTGTATTCGGTATCAAATTATTCCTATTTACAAAAATCAATTCTTGAAGGGTCTGAGTAATATTTTGAAACAATCCAGCAATACAATAATAGAAAATGTTGTTATTAAAACATTAAAGTTTGAACCAACGAATGATTCAAACAATACATCAAAAACTATTGATTGGCAAGTAGCCGCCTGACAAAATTTGTCAGAATGAGCACAAAACTAGTGACCCACTTTTGTGACTATCTTACATGCTTCTTTTTAAACAATTTTCGCTGATACAATTCTAATAATTTTATATTTCTTTTTTTATTTTTATTTTTATTTTTTATTTTTATTCTATTTTTATTTTATTCAAGTTTGTCTATTTTTGTGGAATTTCCGGCCCTTTTGCGAAGTGTGGCCCTGCGATGTTTTAGCCATGCAGGAGATTCATCTGATTAAAAACCGAGATATATAAACCATCTTCCTCCACATTACAAATCATTATCATTCTTAATATTTTTGTAATTGTCAAATATGTCTGAACATAAATATCAATACAAAGTTGCCATGTCTTGTTCTGGCTGTTCCGGTGCCGTTGAAAGAGTTTTGGGTCGTTTAGATGGCGTTAAAAACGTGGATATCTCTTTAGAAAATCAGACCGTCGATGTTACCACCAATGATGGTTTGGACTATGATACCGTTTACAACACCATCAACAAGGCCAAGAAGGTTTCTGAAGGTAAAGTCATTCAATAGAGATTACGTATCAAATGAAGTATGAAATATAGTATAAAATGTAGTAAAACTTTGGTTATATAGTATTACAATTAGCGTTCTTCGGTTAAGTCGAAAGTATTGAGATAATCAAAAATAAAAATTCCAGCTCTTGAGCCGTGCAGTTGCAACCCGTTTAATTTCAGTCAAACATAATTTAATACTCTATCTTGATATACCATCCAAAACAGATAAACGATTTATATCATAATTGAATGACAATACACTATCCAATGATTTTTTAAATGAAATTGTAAATTGTATGATATATATATATATCAATTCAACTTACTAATAATTATCAATATCTTCTTCATCATCATTGACATTTCTCGCCATTTCTATTTCTTCAATACATTCTTGTCTAATTTCACTTTCCATAAATACGTTTCTCATCATGGAAATAAGCTCAATCGTATCATAATCGTAAAACTCTCCAGAATAGAATCTATCCATAATTTCTCTTAAATGATTAGTGATCAAATATTTGGTATTTTCTAATTTATGAATACTGGTGATTTCGTTTTTGGCTTCTTTATTTATTTTATCAATAGCGATTGGTATTGTAATGTTTTGAACATAATCAATGATATGTGAGACTTTTGCTGATTGGTATTCAGTAATCTCGTTAAACGAAACCATTGTATTTGTTATCCAATCATTTACAAAATCAATATAAAACACTAATAACTGTTTGAATAAAATAGGATTCTCTTTCAGGGCAGCAGAATCACTGAGACTGGTAAACCACTGCTGAAGTAATACTAACTTTTCCACAAGTTTGTCGTCAAGTTCGTAATCATCAAAGTCTTTATCATCAATTCCATTCCCAGGACTGTGTCCTCTATTTGAAGAAATATTATCGTCATGTTCAAGGCTGATTTTTGAAAGAATATCTTTCAACGGAGGGATCAAATTATATTTCAATTTTGTCAAACTAGTACTAGTATATTCAATGAGAAGATTAGCCTTATCTCCTACTACTGGTAAGATTAACTCATAAAGGTACATTAAATCATTATAAGACAATACCGATCTTTCTAATGCTGGATAAGTAATGTCCGACAAAGAAGTGACGGCTGTAATCAAAAACATAATATTTTCATTTGTTTTACGCTCATCTTTTAAATTACCTTCTTTTACAAAACTGGTAAAAATAGATTGAAGCTTTGAAGGAATTCCAGTGATTTTATAGGTATCTTCAGCAAGCTTGGGCTCTGATTTTTTATGCTTAATTTTGGGCTTTTTGGAACTTCGAATACTCTTGATATCTGGTTCTTCTTCACCATCCCAACCCCAATCTTCGTTGAGAAAATCTTCTTCGTCGTCTTCATTATGTTGAGGTTTTGATTTTTCTTCTATTTGCTCATGTTCAGCATCATCATCACCCCATCCTTCATCCCATTCTTCATTCCAATCAACAGTTTCATTGTTTCCTGTCTTAGATAATGAGATTGTCATGGTATTAGAAAACATTTCTTGAAGTTCGTTGACCTCAGTGTAAATTTTGGTAATTTTTTTCACGTATTCGTTGGTCAACCAGTCAAGATATAGAGTATTCAACGAATCAATAACGTTTTCGTTGGATGATCTAAAAGTAGATGCCACTGATAAATTCCAATTAGAACGTTTGGCCAATTCAATAAGATCCATCAAGTTTTTCATCAATTGGTCGTTAGATAATAATTTACTGATATTCTTAGATACCATTTCGGTGAGATTTTTTGATATCTTGGACAGATAAGAATTTTGAAGAGCATGATCTTGGAAAAGATTTATAAATTTTATAAAACTAGTCAATGATTTGAAATACTGCTCATTGAATGCAAAGTGGGAAGATTTCTTTAAAACATATCGGATCAGATCTTCGAATCCCTTCGAAGGTTCTTGAAGCAACTCTAACGAAATCTTGTGATCGATCAAGAATGGATTCAACAATTCTTTCTCCCATAATTCTCTTTCCTCTTGAAAAAGAGTTTCTATCACTGGTTTCCCCTTATACAGAACATCTCTGAAGACTCCTACAAACTCTCCATTAAATTCAAAGTCAAGTCCTTCAACAATAATTGGATTAACAAAAGTATTAGAATCTGGAAAAAACATTGCAAAAAGGAGCTTAATCTTTTCAATTGCCTTTTGCCATAAACTATCACAGTGTTGACTCAATGATTCAGTTATCATTGAATTAGGATAGTCCAGATCGAATTGATCGATCTTTCCTCTTAATGCCTTCAAATCAATGAAGATCAGTTCTAATTCTGCACTTCCACAAGGCGAATCTACTTCATCAGTAGGAGTTTCAACTATCAAAGTGGATTCAATGTCTCTTATCTTTCCCCTGATATGCCACAATTTATTGAGCAGGTCTATTCTACTATCATAGTCCTTGACTTGTGTGTTCAATTGAGTCAAGGACAATCCGCTTAATTCATCTTTGGTTGTAGTATTTTGTACAAAATTATGATCCTTTTCTAGATCCAGATTCAGAATATTTAAAGGGAATCCCTCAATTTCTTTAGAAACAGCCTCCAAATGCTGATATTTAGACTCGATTAAACCTGATATAGACATGTTGATCTGGTCACAATCAAAACGTATACTGAACAAAAGAATTGTTTACAACAGCTAAATAAAAAAAAAAAAAAATAATTGAATAGCGCAGTGTTGAATTGAAGTTTTTATTGCTATTAAAGCTGATAAATGAAAAATGATCTCTTATGTAAATTAAATAATATCTTGAGTAGTATTACCAAGATTTTTCTGTAGTTTTCAAATGCTTTAAATTAAGTCTTCACTAACATCATCATCAATATATTCATCATCCTTGTTCATTCTGTAAATGGTCATACACATACTTGCAGCATTCAAAGTACCCATAATCCAATCTGGGAATATAATTCTGTAAAATTCAATGAGATTAAATGCTAAATCCAAAAAGTTACCTATTAATTCTAATTTAAGCATCATCTTATCAAACTTCAAGTCTTTTAATACTTTTTCGTACTTTCTAAAGATATTTTGAGGCTGACCAGGTATAGCATCATCTTCTTTTTCAAAATCTATTAATTTAGAAGCTCCACTTTGTTTCACAATTACCAATTCAGCTTGAACCTTTTTCTCCTTTTTAATAACATTCAAAAGTTGTGAAACGGTCTTCCGTATTAAGAATATCAATATTAAAATCCACAATTTGTTAGTGCTCTTCAAGAACCGTTTTAAAACTTTGGGAAACATCGGAAGATTGGAAAATAAATGAAGATTATCAATAATATTTGCTATAGCTTCAAGTAAATCAATAAATACTCTTTCAAATTCTTTAAAAGAAAATCTTTTGCCAATTTTCTTAAATTGTTTTACTTGACTCTTTACCGTTACTGTTCTCGGTTTAGTTGATAATTTTTGGGCTCGAATATCAAACTTTTTGTAGATAGAAGGATATTGAGGAATTTGAGGAAGAGGCCTATTGACTGAGAATTCTTCAGGTGTCCTCTTGAATTCTGGGTTTATCAACGATGATGGTTGTGAATTGTTTGTCTTGACCGTCTCACGTCTCCTCTTTTGTTCAAGAACAAATTTAGATAAATTGTTAAGTTTTTCTTGGGTAATGGATGTATTGCCGTTCAAACGTTCCCTTTGTGCTATTTGAAAGATACTATTAGCCAAATCACCACTATCAGGAAGCTCGCTAGTTGGTAGAGAAGTAGTTATCGCGGCCATAATTTATGATATGAATGTGATAATGTGAAATATGGAGTAATTATCACTTGGCTATTTTATTTTTTTTGCATATAGCACGACTGAACCAACCGCGGCTTTTCGATTACTTTCTAGCTGGGGGTTAAATTAGAACCATATGAGACTAAGGTGTAAAAAATGTGTTGCATGACCATGAATTTTGCAATTTTATTGATATTGATGTTCAACAATTTGCATATTAATTAAATATTCTACCAGTTGGATGTATTAGGCATTACAAATAAATATTGAAGATGCTATCTATATTTTACTCTTTTCAATTTTGTGGACGGGGTTACACTTCGATCTTTCTGTAACTAGGATAGTTAAAATCCTGAACTTGATTATCCATTTATTTCAAAGTTCAAATAATGTTTTATTCTATGGGTTGTATCTTTTTTAAATAAGAGACACAAGTTTGACAAGTTTCTCTATTTTGTGAATACCTCTAAACTCTTCTACTCTTTTTAATTCTGATGAATAATCTTGTCCATCGTCACTCATTATACTTACCATATCACAATTCTTGTAATCAATAAAATTTATCAAAATTGTAACATTCGAATTGACTTTTTCAATAATAATCTTATACGTGTTGTCGTGTTGAAATTCAATCAGAAGACCTTGAAAATTAGATAATTTGATCCAAATTTCGTTCATTTCTTTCAACCATTGAGCTAATAGTTGATCTTGAGTTATTTCATGACTATGATGATTATTAATCACATCTTCATCCAACTCTTGGACTTTGGTTTGAAGATTTGTAATGGATCTAGTTTGACTATCAACTAATTCTTCTTTAAGTTCAACTTCTGTATTTATCTTTAAAAGTTTTGTTTCATTTTCATCTTTTTCATTATTCAAATCAATTTGAATTTCATTGATGGTAGTTTTATCTGCTATATTTGCTAAATCAATAAGAATTGGATGTGTTTTGGTCAAGTCCAGAATTTCTCTTTCCATAAACTCTATCTCTTCAACCAATTTCTCTGATTCCTTGACCTTTTCTTGAAACTCTTCATAAAGTGCAACACCTTCTCTTGCTATATCTTTAGAATCGGCTTGTATTTCTTCCATCTTACGCTTGAGTGTTTTGAGTTCGTGTTTAGTTTGTGCATTTTGCTCGATTTTAGCATCAATGTCTGGTTGCTCAACATACAATGGTGGGTCTCCCAAGATGTTACGAAGAAACTTTTCTCTAGTTTCCTGTTCTAAATATTGGAACTTGAGGTTAGAATACACCTCTTTCTTATAGTTGATCTCTTCAGTAATGGATGTTGGATTGCGCAAGGAAGAGGGCTTATCTTGACAGAAACGGGTATATTTATTTCTAGCGCCTAGTACCACGTCTGGAGAGAGTGCATCCAACTTTTCAATCGATACTGTTTCCATATTAGCTTGTGTTTTGTTTAAATCGTTTTGTTTGAATCTTGAGTAAACAAAACAACCGCGTTGTGTGTGTTTTTTTTTTTTCTTTTTTTAATTTAGTTTATCTAACTATTTGCCTTCTCTTTTATTGTCCCCCATAATCAAATATATGGCTACAGTTCACTTCATTTAGTATACAATACTTTATTGGAATTTCACTAATAGTCTATTAAAAAAAAACCTTCAGCTTTCATCTATTTATTTCTTATCTTCAACTTGAACATCCTTCACCTTAGCAATTTGTTCAGATAATACACCTGGCACTTCTAATTCTTCATGCTCATCTTCAACTGGCTTTTCTTCAATCTTCTTTGGATTAGATGGAGTCATCATTAAATCAGCAAAATTGATTCTAGATGACTTACGAGATTCACTGTTGAAAACATCTTCGCTGACAGCAGTTTCATTCCATTCGTCAAGTTCCATCTTATGTTCTCTTTCAATGGCGTACTGAACAGCCTCTAACACGTTTTCACACAAATGCTTTGGCTTATACTTTGGAACAGTACCATCTTGGTAAACACCAGTTTTCACCAAAATTGAGTGCCATGAGTCATCATGCGAGTTTGCAAATCTAATATCAGATTCTGGAGTGTCACCAACAAAGTAGACAGTGCTACATGGAGGTAATTCAAGCTTGATTTTGTCTTTGGCTCCAACTAATAAAAGGTCTTCATCGTCATCTTCTTCACCTTCCAGTAAATCATCACCAGCTTGAAGCTTGGCTTGATTAATGATTTCTTCGCCATCTTCATTGATTAAAATATCAGCTTCGTGAGCATCTGGATCGTTGATAGACAATTTCTTCAAATGTTCATCAAGGACACCTTGTCTCCATTGCGTTAAAACCTTATTAGCAAATTTGAAAGTACCCTTTTGTGGCTTACCGAAACGGTTAACCTTTAATTCCTTTCCAGTATGTTCACGGTATAAGGCAGCAATTGACACTTGTAAAGCACCCATACCGTATCTGGACAACTTGTAGTTAGTAGCCCAAATGAAATCGGAGTGCGCAAAGTAAAGTTGAGGACCTTCATCAAATGTTTCAGACGCGGTTCCCATGACACCATTCTTGGATAAAAGTAATTCCAAAATGATTTGTTGATCAGCAGCCCAATTTCTTGAATCGGCGAAAACTAAGATAGCATCAATTGAGATTTTGGAAAAATCAGCCTCCTTAGTACAGATCAGTTCTTCTTCAGTCAAATCATGGTAAGGAGTAACTGCAGGATTCCACTTCAAAATATCTAATGGAGTGTAAACGTTTGCAAACCCATACAGCTCAGCCACATTACGACAAACGTTACCGACACCACCAACAACTAAAACATTCTTGTAAATTGGAACCAAATCTCTCATAGGAGTATGTCCTTGAATAATTTGATCCACAGTAATATGTGTTTCTAATCGCTTGGATAAATCTTCAGCTCTGGTTAATTCAGGTTTACCACCACCGTTAGTGACGTAAATCAGGGGTACAGTGATATTGTACTTGTTTTCACCGTTCAACAATTTAATGGCTTCCACGGCTTCGGGGATTGTGTTTGGACCACGCAATATCACACCATCGATATCAAAACAGAATGCATATGATGCAACTCTTGGATGATCAATGACGGATTTCTTTTTTCTCTTAATTATGGACAGATTTCTAGAGAGCTTAGCTAAAGAGTCGACTTTTTTTAAATTTTGAGAAGACAGACGCAGTAAAGACGTCAGAGAACTAAGCTTTGTAAGACCATTTTGCCATTGATTAAGATCTGAAAGTGAAAGAGATGAAACTCTGTGCTTTCTTGTGGCTGGAATTAATTCATCAATCCCGTCGTTATTAAGATAAGATTGAAATTGTTCTTTGGATTCTTCAGGCATTATTGTTGTTTGTATGACTTGTAAAAATGAACCTTTGATTAATTAAAATATCTCTTTTCTATAAAAATATGAAAATAAGATTTCTATAAGATACGTGTTGTAAAAAAACGTAATCAAGGATCTGGGAAGTTGATGTATTTTATATTACGACTATCAATCTATAATTTTAAAAATAAAATGAATTTAATAATAAAATTAATTGGGAAATTACCACAAATAAAAAAAAAAAACAGGACAGATACCTCTTTTATCGGAATTGGTCCGCAACTAAGAGAACAAACTAAATGTCGTAGATTTAATACGTTACAACAAGGCTAATAACCTTTTGACAAGGAAACGATTGTTATTAGAGCTAGGTTGGATTTAATAACAAGTTGCAAAAATTGTTAAATAAGCATGTCTTAGATACTCAATTCAATTGAGAACATCAAGCCTATTACAGAAGTTGAAAAAAAAACACATTCGGTAAAGCAGTAATGTAATACAAAAGTATCTAGAATTTGCTAGAACTCAATTTATATCATTTACGTTATAATATATGTTGCAACTTTTTAAATATTCTTATTAAACTTTCCCCTCTTAAAGTGACGATTTCAAGTAAAAATACCGCAAATAACATAAAAGCATAAAAGAATAATTATCAATTACTTTGCATTGACCCCAATTTAGTATAGAGTGTTGATTTTAAAGCTATAACAGAAAAAGAGATGGATTTGTTGATGAATTATACAATTTGATTAACTCACATAAATCAATGTATAATGATGTTTTCAGCAATCTGGTCTACCGCAAAATATTAGTATTTTGACCAGCGTGTGGCAAGTAAAAAGTGTACAGCTCACTTTATACATGACGACATTACCTAAACCTCAACAACAAGGTATCCACATAAAAGAGGTGCATGTCTTTTCTCGGAAAAAATGAATTTTTATGATATCATTCAACAGAATTTCTACTAAATTCAAGAATTATTTAGTGCATATAGTGGTTAGCTTCAGCTTAAATAAAACAAGAAATTAATTGTGGGGTGCTTCGTTGGTACCCCGACATCAAAAACAAGAATTGGCCCCACTATGGTCTGAAGTAAGAATTCATAAAATTTTGTTTCATCGGGTAGTTTAAATCCTAGCGAGGTATATTACTATGCAATAAGTTAATCTTAAACTTCCAATTCTTGTCATAATTGCTATTTCAATATTTCAAATGCATATTATTTCTTTATTATTAATAATAGCACGCAGTAGCAATATGAAAAATGTCCAACGGAGTTTTGCATCCTGATAAGAGAAAAAAAATTGGACCACCTCAACTTGTTTTAAATTGATTGCTGTTGACTATCAACCGATGAGCCGGATTAACTACATGTTAAATTAAATAGCACGTCAAGGCGATGAAGGGTGACATTTTACATCGTATAATTTATCCTGTGATAAATTGAGTCGGTCTGAATGTAAAATGTTAAACATGCATCGACCAAAATGAAAATATAAGACCCAATGACGCACTATATATTTATGATATGTTTACACATACTATTTCAGCGCCCCCAAATGATATATAACATGTACCGTAATATTCTTACCAATTTGAACAACCGTTATATGTAACGATGTAAATCGGTCGCAAGGTCTACAGCTACAATAGAGTTCAATAAAATTATTCAAGTTGAAATTTTCAGTTAGTTTTCAGCCTAATTTCAGCTACAAACGAAATTATTCAAAAATTAATACACTATTTAATATTACAATTATATAAAACTAATCCATCCCTTCTTGTGCTTTTTTCATACGAGCAATCTTAACTAATGGTGATAAAGAACCGACATCGTCCGCTTCTAAAATAAATTTATCTTGTAATAACTGGTCCGCATCTGCACGCTTGTTAAAATCGACTTGTAAACACCACGCTAAGAATTTTCTCATATCGTAACTTAAAGCTTCAGGCTCTTTCAATTTAGGGGTACCATTGGTTGCAATTAAGTACAAAGCTCTTAAAGGTGTTTCATTAAGATACGGCGGTTCACCTTCAATCATTTCAATTGTCATAATACCCAAAGACCAAATATCTACCTTAGGGCCATATTCTTTTCTTGAAACAACTTCTGGTGCCATCCAATAAGGAGTTCCAACCATTGTAGTTCTCTTCAAATTAATCTCGTTAATTTGTGCACAGAAACCAAAATCTGTCATCTTAATGTTACCATCAATACTCAATAAGATGTTGTCAGATTTGATGTCTCTGTGGATAACACCGTTAGAATGTAAAAACTTCAAACCCTTTAATGTTTCTCTACAAACTGCACCTATTTGACCTTCCGTCATAACACTGTGAGTAACGATTTCTGTGAGAGATCCACCTTCCATATATTCCATGATAACCCACAAATCACCCTTGACAAGGAAAGAATCGATGAAATTAACAATATTCGGATGTTTACTTCCTTTCATTACTAAAATTTCATTTATAATCAATTCTTTCTTTGGTTGTTGTTCGAGGTTCATTTGTTTGATAGCGACACTCATATCTTTTGAATTATTGTGAGCAATGTAAACACCACCAGATGCACCTTGACCAATTTTAACCAAGTCTCTATAATAGTCTGTTGGATCACCTTGAGAACAAATTGATTGCAATTTGTTAACAATTTGTTGATGCTTTCTTCTTTTTTCTTCTCTCTTCTTTTGTGCCAATGCTGCTGCCTGTTTAGGATCTCTGACAGGTTGACTTCTTTTCTCCTCGCCACCTGAAATAGAATTAGTTTTTGTTTCAGATATTTTTGGTGGTTGAATTGGGGCAGAAGGTACAACTTGCTGCTTCTCTTGGTTTTGTTGCGGTTGTGGTTGTTGTTGTTGTTGCTGGTCATTTTGCTCTTTTTTAATAGCAAGTGGTGGTGGTGGTGGTGGTGGACGATGTGATTTAAGTTCTCTTTTAGGTAAAACAATATCTTCATCTTCATTACTTCTGAACTCCCCTTGTTGAATTGGAGCTGTGGTAGAACCCTTTGGTGCCTTTATCTTGTTTGCCAAAGAATAATTATGAGATTTGGACTTTGGAATATTACTAGTTGGATAAGAAGGAGTTGGCGGTGGTTTAGTGTCAGAATATTTTCTTGACGAACCTCCACTTCTGATAGACTTGATAGATTTAGACAGGAACGAACGACCCATAAAATTTTTCATTGGAGAAGTGTTCCCTCCACCGAAAGAAGAACTGACAGGCGAAGTTGGAGTGTTGGATCCACCGCTTGGTCCCGGAGGTTTAGGAGCTGGTCTGCTAGGAATAAACTGCAGCTCGTATGAGCTGCTAGTAGCTATAGTTTGAGGAGTCTGTTGTTGTGGTTGGAAAGTATTAGATTGTGATTGTACAGGGGTGTGAAAAAACCCAGTGGTTCCGTTAGATGAAGATCCACCTGGAGTTGGTGGTGGCGTTGCATTAATTGAGCTACTCAGAGCATTATCATAATGAAATTTTTTGAAAGCATTATCATCCGGATTCTCATTTGAATCTTGGTAAAATGCGACAATATCCATCACAGCCTGCGGATGCTTTTGTTGTTCAGATTTGGAAATACCCAGAGCTGAAAGCAATTTTTCCCATTCAATTGGCAAACCAGTATATGACCCTTGATCATCTACTCCAACGTGGGCAACGTGTTTAGGATTAAAAGGAGTAGAAATCTTCATATTAATCAGTGAAACAGCACTATCAGATTGTTGTCCACTCAGTTGGGAGCCTGACTTCTTACCAAACATATTAGATAGTACTCCTTTCACACCTTTACCTTTCTTCTTTTTACCCCCGGTTGATTTAGGCAGTGACAGAGAATGAATTCCCATGCCAAGATGCTCTCTTGGAGAATTTACAACTCCTTGGCTGTTTGCAAACTTATGTGGTTGTTGAAGTACAGGTGTAATAGCTGGTGTAGTGAAAGAATTTTGTGGAGTAGCAGCTGTTGTTGAAGAAGCTGCTCCAGTTACTTCTTGATGTACAACAGTCAGATTCGATTCAGATCTCCATGTTTTTGTAGCATTTGAATCAATGTTTCCACTTTTATTGATATCACCAGTGACACCATTTTCAAGAGTTGTGGCCGAGTTATTTAAAGGAGCGTCGTCTTTGACGGCGGATTTACTATTTTTCAATCCAAGCCCAATATTACCTGGCTCATCAATATTTTCATCTTCTATAGTTGGGATTTTTTCGAGAGTGTCATCTTGTAAAATGTTGGGGGTACCAGATGCACTAGCCAATTCATCTTCAACTAACTGATCTATTTCTTCAGCCTTAATTGAAGGAGGTTGTATTGGTTTTCCTGGATCTAAAGTAGGCATTACTTGCAGCTTAGAGGATCCATTAATATTATTGGTGATCACTTCCTCCTTGTTAACGTCTTGTTGTTCCTGTGCAAATTCATCATCTGTGGTGTCGTCTTCAATTAACTTTTGATTCGAAGGGTTAGAATCATCTGTTGGTTGAGGAGCTGTAGTGTGATCATTTATAATTTGATAGTTAGATTGATCTATTAAGTTGTGATCCACATCATTATTATTGAGGAATTTGCTATTGTTGTCGTCATTGGAAAGAGATAAAATCTCAGCATCCTTGATTTTGTTGGCCCCCAAATCGTCAGTACCGTCATTTATCAAGACCTCCAGAGTATTTTTCTTTAAACTTTCAGTAAGCTCATTATATGAGCTTTCATCTATGCCGTTCAAATCATACAGCGCTGGCATTCTTGGAAGTAATGGAGGAGTATTTGTTGGGGTCAATGATTTGGGAGAAGGGGAGGGTGTGGGATCTATCTGACCCAGGTAGTCTCTTTTAGTTTTGCTGATCGACTCGGATTGCAACATATCCACTGAGTCTGCAACCGGTCGCTTGGTCTGTACCTCCTCTATACTCATAAGTTGCAGTTGATTAATATATGAAAATGTTAATTTGCAAGAAAAAACAAATGAGTGTCACGCGTTAACAAAGTGATTGGTATCTGAACGCGTCTAAACTGTAGGTTAATTGATTCAGGATGGGAAGGCAATTTTTAAGTTCAAATAGATCAAATGAAAGGATAAGTGTCTATGAAGTTCACTAAAATAAGTATTTGCTTATAATGTATAACGTATTCTGGGCGAATGTCTAGGGATATATCCACCGAGACGCTGAACTGAATTTATTTTTTTTAAAAATAATTAAAAATGGAAGTTTAAAATTTTGGATATTAATAATTAAAGTTGAGAAAAGACGGTCAAGTGAAAGCTCGACAAAAAATTTTCTATGAGGTAACTAATTAACCATGTCCAGATCAAGTACTAGTATTAATAACGGGGATCTAAGAACAATAGACAGTGTTGATTGGTTTTGAATAAAATAAAATGAAAACAATCGGATAAAGAAAAAATATATTTTACATAATAGAGAAAAGACCCTATTGCATATCCCTAAGGAGTAAGGGTTAACTACACATGCTGCAGTAGATTGAAATATATTGCAAAAATTGTAATATAAAATATAGGAGAAAATGTTTCCATTTCGTGCTGAATCTTTGTGTTTTCTAATTTCATTTTAATTGTTTTTTTAACACAATTATTCATCGTCACAATTGACTAAGTATTTACTACGCACCTTTATTTAATTGGTTGGGTTGATGTGAAGTTAGTTTATGAAAAAAAAATTATTCTGAAATCTTGTCGTACCAGACAAATCTTTGAATACGATGCATTAACTAGGAGATTTGAGCTACATTGTTGTACTTATTTTAATTTTTCTCTGATTCGTTCACCTTGTTGTTAAGTTACATCTTATTGTCAAACTAAAGCCAGCCAAATCGAAGATTTGATCAACAAAAATTTTTGGCTTCCTCCTTGCAGAAATAAGAGCTATTTCACTCAATACACACAATAGTTCAATTTCTTCAAGAATGCTGTTTTTAAACACGGCTGTTTGGTCGAATTACAGCAGATAAATTTCTCAATGTTTAATTCAGTGCTCGCAATTTTTTTTAAATTGTTTTTTTTAATTCAAAGTTCAATAGTATTAATCTTGGTCGTTTAGTGGGTGACCTATCTACTGAAATTTTCAAAAGTATATCTATTATAGTAATCAAAAACTGATTATTAAAGCTACAAAATCAACTCAAATATAAACGTTGAATCTCATTTTATTTCTCTACTCATATCCTCCTTACTCCGATGAAAAAAAAAGTGTTTAAAGCATTATCAAATGTTTCAGTAAAATATATGTTGCCTTGACTTTAGTGACTTAATGCATATAAGATGTGTCTGCGCATACATGTCCTATCAACTTCGAATAATAATTAATTGTCTGCAAAAGGGAAAATTGCCCGAACTGAGAGAGTAGTACGCAACTATTGTTTAAGCGATTTAAAGATCTAACGTAATTGAGATCTGATTCGATGGCTGGTTGTAGCGATCGAATTCAGTGATTGGTAAAAACAAATTCATCATGTTAAAAAATCATTTTAAATCATACTGCAAATTGTGAGACTTATTTTTATATTTTGTACATATATATAAACATCAGAATTATTCAAATGTGGAAATGATATGACAAACTCAGCTTTTCCTCTTCCCTGTTACAACAAAACCAGCTGACATGTCGGTGAAATTGAATTTGTTTTCTGTTAAATATTTTTCTACTCTAGGCCTTATCCGGGGTCCATTCTCTGAATGAATTCCTCTTCCTGTGATTATGACTATAGGTTCCACAAATTGAATTGAAGATCCGTATTTATTGAATAAACCTTCTAATTCTCTTTGTTTTGATTCTTCAGTCCACCAACTTTTTAGTTCCCTGATTGTCAATTCAATTGCTTCGTCTACTAGATAGTTATGTAAATCAATTGTTGTTTTACGTAAATAACGCAGTCCGTCATTTTGCTTAGGATTGTGAGACTTTTGTAATAAGTTTTTTGATGACGCAATAGATGTACTTCCAGTGGGTTGCAACTTTTTAATAGTCGGTAATCTGTACAGATTTTTAATGATCTGAGCCGTGCTACTTGTTGAATCTAATGTATTCTTAGGAGATTTAATTGGTTTGTTTGGTTGCATGCTAAACAGGTAATGTTCTGCTTTATTTTCCAATAATATCAAAACTATCTGAATAACTTCCATGTAATTCCCTTTAAAATGTATCAATGCTTTGACAAAAAACTCTTCATGTATTTTTTTGAATTCTTCATTGGCATGATAAATAGATTTCAATTCTTTAGCTGACTCACTGTTTTCGTCATATTTGTAAGTCGGCTGATCTATGGATTTAGATTTTTTCAAATTAGAAGCCAAAGTGGTTGGATTAGGTTTAGATCCACCATATTGAACTCTTCCACCTGAAAATATGGCTTTAGGTTTTGATGCTTTCTTATGTTCTTGTTCGATTTCGTCAGTATAATTATAAACTAAATCAACTATGCTTTTATATAAATTTCCATCATTTGAGTGAAGGCTCTTTGTTGCTTTATGTCGGACAACATGTAAATTTTCGACCAAAAATGAAATATCATCAACACTATTATTGGGTACTTCATCTCCAAAGTGGTTTGTTAAAGCTGGAGATTTACAAATGTCATTTTCAATCGACGGTTGTTCTGAGCTGCAATTCTCTTTATTATTCGCAATATTATAAGCGATTATTTGATCTGAGGTTAAAGGAAATATGATATCTCCTTCACGTAATTGAGGCATGCTAGTTATAACTCCACTCTGTGGATCTAGATAAAATGTATCTGCATCAAACTCAAATGTATCTTTACTTATTCCAATTGAAGACTTATGATTAGACATTTCATCCAATTCCAAGGCTCTATACCTCTCACTAAGTTCCAGCAATGGAGAATCAGAAATCATCGATCCTTTACTTTCTTTAGTGCTAGGTTGAGATTCTTTCATTTGAATCTCTCTTTGAATCATACCTAATAAACTTTTACCATCATCTTGCTCGAATTCGTAATCACCATCACTATATCCAAATTTCTGTCTCTTATCATATACATGTTTCAATTCAGTAATGAAATAAAAGATCAAAACTAAAACAACCACAGATTCATCAAATTTTGCAGCTTTGAAAAGCTTCTCTATAAATTCTTTGCCTCCAAAATCAAACAAATTGTTATACAATGCTGCTCTATCTTTAACCAATTTAGATTTATTGAGCTTCTGTTGTTTGATGTATATTTGAATTAATGATATTGCTGATTGGGAACGTAAAAGAAATTCAATTACTTGTAAATCATCCCCAGATAGCTTCTCAATAACGTAAACGATGGGTAAATACCGGTCGATTAACTTCATATGTTCAGGATATGGTTCATTTAACATCCAAAGTAACTGGTCATCAAATGAAAACTTATCTTTTTGCTCATCCCAGCATGCCAACCCAATCAAATGTTCTTTAACAGTTGTAAATATTGACTCATCCCGAATAGGAATTTGGATATTGAACGGTAGACTAATACTCTTCGAACCGCCAATATTTTGAGCCATTATGTATTGACGATTATATATCTATGGGAATTAAATGGTAATATAAAAGTAACTTGCATTGACATCTAATCAATACAAGTTGAAATTGGGGTAAAAATGTTAGTACAAAACAAAATGTTCACTACACAAACATTTGAGATTTAGCAAGATTGAAGACAAAATAAATTTAAATTTAAGAAACTGAAATACTGAAAATTCTGAAAATATTAAATTATATTATAAATATAATACTATGCAATGTTTACTCCTTGGTGCTTTTTCCCCTTTCGATCAAAGCCTTTATTGATGCTAACCATTGAGTCATATCTTCTTCGTTAGGTGCACAAAACCTCATTCTTTTGGTTGGTGTAATTATAAGTATGCACCAGACTTTGGTTTTAGATATGGATTCAATTTCTATAGCATCTTTAATTTCTTCCACAAGGATTTCTTTAACTATTCTTTCTTGGTCTGTGCTTTTGTAGAAAATCATTTTTTTGTTACTCAATACAATAAAATATTGTTTCCATTGATTATAACGCTTGTGTAATCGTAAAAGATATCCTTCATAAATGAATTCTTCTGGTTCTCGTTTAGTTTTTTCCTCCTCGTGATTGTTTTTTGTACTTATGATTAATGATTGTTTTTTGGAATCTGGTACTTCAAATTTCTTGTTTGAATCGATACCATTATGATATAAATCTTCTTCTTCTTCTTTGATTTCTGGAGGTGGATTGAAAGGAATTTCGTTAAGAGAATTGTCAGAAACTCCTGACGACATAAATGCATCTTCAGAACCTGAATAATCTACCAGAGTATGGGAAAAAGTTCTTGTGGGAGGGGTAAACTGCTTTTTCAAACCCAAATCTAGCAGTTCTATTTTCTCCAATGCTATATTTTCCTCGGTGGCCAATTCGTTGATTGTCTTATTTTTATCAATTACATCAATTTTTTTCAAGTCAGGTATTGTTTCTGGAATATTGATGGATTTATTCCCATTTTCAACTTTTTGTTGCATAATAATATGTTTTATACTGGCGATCCATTTATACATTTGATCTTTCAGTTCTGACTTCAAATGAACCACTTTTTTACCTGTGAAAACAGCAAAATGATTTTTTTGTTGATCTAACACTTCACTTATAGAAAGAATCTCTCCGCAAGGAATAACTTTGACTGCACGATGTTCTTTATCGTTCTTATAGTAAGCTAATTGTTCGTCTCTTAACACAACCCATTTCTTCTTCCATTGACGAGTTCTACTTCTTCTTTTCATCAAATATCCCGAATAAATAACCTCGTTATTAGATTGTGATCTCTCAATGGCTTTATTCATGCTATGGTAGTCCTGATGAGGGTAGAATTCAATAAAGACAGCAATTAAATTTGAATTCAAGTATATTAATTTTAAAAATAAAAATAAATAAAAAATGTTATCGAATATGATCTCTCGATGTAGTGAATCAATAACACTGTTTCTTCCAACAATGCTTGAGCAAAAAAAATGAACAAATTGTTCTGGTTTTAAACTTTTTATATTTCTATTTAATTAACATATTCTTGTCAAACCACATATTCCCGAGACTTTAATTTTGCCATATTTATGGTTAATTTAAAGATAAGAATTTGATCAATAATTCCATTCATAAAAGTTATCAAACATATAAATTTAACATTAATTTTTAAATTTTTGATTTTTGAAAAAAAAAAAAGTGTTTATGCTTCCAATTCCATGGATGCTTTTATTATACCAATTAAAGCACTCAGTTGTATCTTATCATTTCCTCCTTTGGAAATCCCATATTCTAATTCCGCCACTTTTTTTAAGATAGAAACTCTAGTGGCAGGCTTCAATTCGTATTTGCTCAAGACCTCCACTATACCACCAACCAAATCTATTAATGCTAAACCTTTACTTCTTTTGATGTCGTCAATTGTAGTGACAGCTTTAGACCAATCGTCCTTTAAAATTGATTCAAGTGCAGCTTCAATATCTTCTGGGTGTGGAGCTCCAATACACTCATAAATCATGTTTTGATTTATTTCATCATCTTCATTATCCAATGCGGCTTTACATGCTTGTAAAACGTTTAAAGCTCTTCTCATGTCTCCCTTCGATAAAGATAATAATGAGGTTTCGGCCTCTGGTTGTAATGTCAACTTTTCTTGTTTAATCACACTATGAACTCTTTCTCTAATGGCAGATTCTGGGATTGGATTGAATCTAAATCTTGTACATCTTGACAATAAAGCTGGATTTAATTTGTGGGAATAATTAGCAAGAATACAAAATCGGGTGTTTTTAGTATATTTTTCAATGATTCTTCTTAAAGAATTCTGAGCTACCGCTGTCATTGCATCTGCTTCATCAAGAATGATTAATTTGAAACCTTTACTAAATATTTGCATGGTTGAAGCAAAATTTTTGATTTGATTACGTACCACATCAATTCCTCGATCATCTGACGCGTTCAACTCAAGCACCATATTTTTGTAATTGGGACCATAGATCTCTTTGGCAAGTGCAATAATAGTAGAAGTTTTACCGGTACCTGGGGGTCCATAAAAAAGAAGGTGCGGTAACCTACCTTCCTTGACAAACTTTCTTACGGTGTCCACAATATCATTTTGACCATAAACTTCATCTAATGAATCAGGTCTATATTTTTCCACCCTGAAGTTAATATTTTGATTATCAATAAACCTCACTTAGCCATACTTACCATGGGAGATTCTCGTTCTTTTCACTCATGTTGTAGAAATGAAACCTTTCTTTGACGCGTGAAATATGTGCAGGTGGGTGGTTTCTTTTGGGGATGCGCGCGCGATGTGAAGAGAAATAATCGCCAATTATACTGGGACAACGATCCATGGAAAAAGTATTACTGTCTTACAAGTGATTTAAAGTCCATTCCGGTCTATAATAAATAAAGAAGAACCAATGCTGATAATTGCCAGTTAAATTTCAACTTAGTTGCCCAACTCGAAATTTTTAAAAGCCTATCTCCTAAAAAATTACATTGAGCATACTCCGTTTCCCCTGTGTCCCAAAAGTAAGATAATTCTATGGTAGCATTATCAGTAGGGCACAAAAATCCAAAGTCTGAAGGACAATCTCTCACTATGGCTTGACAAACATTGACACAAGGTAAAACTTCATAATAATCAGAAGAAGGTTGAATGATATCATTGATAAAATCATTTCTGCTGTCAGTAGTATTTCTAAATTTATAGCCAGTAATATTTCTCGTCAGACAACGAGGGATTGTAACAGCACATAACCAATCTTTATAAGAGGCTGCACAGTTTTGGCATGATACAACGGGAGAAAAAATGGCATCTTCTACCGTATCACAAGCAATTTGCTGTAGAGCTTTAGAAAAATTCTGATACAATTTTTTAGCTTGATCATCATATTCTTGCTTTAACAGATCTTTGTCAGTAGAATTATTGGCTGGCACAGAGTATGCAACTCCATCACAAAAATCAAGCCCGTATATCAATTCACACCCATCATAATCCATTGTGGTGAATTCCACAGGTTCATAAAGAATACCACCATTTGTCCCTCCATAAAAATCGGACAAAACGTATGCAATATAAGTGGTAGAAGAGTTGAGTCCCGTTATATAAAACTGTTGTTGTAATCCACCATTTCTATAAGTATAAGACGTTTCAAAATCCTCATTCAGGTACAGGTATGGGCCATTTCTTACAGCACACCAACTATGATTATATAATGCAAAATAGTCTTTATAGTCATATGAATAAAGGTACAATTTATAGTGAGACAACTCGGTAGCATTCAAAGAAGAGGCATTACCCATGGAAGCAGAATACAGAGATAAGTTACCAGTCACAATCAAAGCTGAATTTTCATCTGTATCAACCAATTGAGCCCAAGTTCTATTGTCCCATTGATAGACTAGTCCTGTTTGAGAAACACCTATTTCGTATGACCAAGTTGAGCTCAGGTTTGTGTTCTCCGGTGCCTGCACCACTATATACAAAGTTGAATACCCATCTTTACTTGTAACAGGTACATCTGTCACGGCTTCAAAATATCCGTCTTCAAAATGAATCATTTGTGAGTTCTCAACACTGGTGAAAATCAGCTCATTAAATGATATGTATACTGTCAAAGATGCATTGTTTTGTTTCAATGCCAGTGCTGATGGTTGACTACAAATATTTCCTGATACCAATACCAAAAAGGCGTAAGTTTCACCTAAGCCGTATGAAGTATTTACGTTATATTGGAAATATTGCTTTTGTGATTCTTTAAGTGATCCTCGTAATGGAGTGAATTCTGACAACTCGTTAGGATCAGTGTTATCTCTTATTATTATATTCTTGGATTCATATTGATCCATTGATTCCATCATAAAATCCCTGGCGATAGGATTGGATGGAAGTAGATCTATGGGTTCGTCAAGTCCTAAAAAACACTGACATACCGTCAAGAGTCCTAATAAAAGTATTCCTCTAAACAACATGTATTCCAACTGTGCTTTAATGTTCAGTGAAGTTATGAAATGGAATCTTTAGTTATGAGGAATCAAAAGTGAGAATTAAAAAATCTATAAATATTTAACATTAACTAAAATGCGTAATAAAAAATTATGATCGTGGTATAAACTTAGCCAAGCAATTACAAGCCTCCTCGAAAGATTTGACCATCAAAGAATCAATTCAAATTTACATCAATTTTTAGTGAGTTGTATATTTGATTACTTAAATAATTTCCAAAATCTGCCCTTTTTCTTTTTCTTAGTTAGATCATCACTACTTCCATGACTTGTTCCATTTAATTGCATGTCTGGATGAGATTTTCTGGGTTCAAGAATTGGTCTGTTTGTTTGTACGTCAATATCGTGGGAAAGTGATTTCATTAACTTCTTGCTTTGTTTGGTGTTTTTACTTTCGTTAGCCTTAGGTGAAGTTTGACGAGATGGTGAATCTAAAGTAGCAAATTTAAGTGTTCTCTTATGCATTTCAAGAGGAGGAGATGGAGATTTTTCCAGATCCACGGTTATTGTTGGAATTGAAGATCTTTGATTTAGTTCTTGCCTTTCCTTAAGTAGTTTCTTCATTTCTTTGAAAGACAACCCTGTTGATGAAGTACCAGCTTGTTCAATCTTGGGTTCTTCCACTGGTGTAAGGAGTGACTTGGTTTTGTATGGAACAGATCCAAATTTAGTTGAGCCGGTAATGGCTCTAGCTAAACGTGCACCTTTACCCTTAAAATCCGGATCTACATCATCAACATCTCTGCAAAATTGAATGGATTTGTCTGTAATCATAGTTATAAATGATGCAAAGTAGTCTTCGTTTCTTTCGGTTTTCTTTAAATTGACAATTTGTTCACGAACACCTTTTCTATAATCAATAAATAACTTTGCAATTTCATCATATGATTCTTGAGAATTTTCGGAATCCATTGAATCCACACTGTCTATGGATTCATCTGAGGAATTATTCAAATATTCATCATCTGAATTATCATCATTTAACAAATATCTATTTTTATCGAACCAATGGTTCTTCAGCACATTGACCTCTTTGCCTAATTTTCTTTCTAAATTCATCTCTAATTTGGACATATGAACTGAAGGGACAACAATCAAAGGTAATGGAAAATTTTTTACCAATCGGTCTGTAAGTTTCAGTGACAACCAAGATTTTAAAGGAGCCCCAAATCTTTGATTTTCTTTCAGCGCTGTAGACACAAGGTTAGGTTCATAAAGTCTATACATTTGCTTTAAAACAGATTTGGTGTTTCCAACAACAAGTTCCACCGAAATCTTGGCAATCACACCAGGTTTAAGAACTCTCAACAGATATTTCATTATATCATCCACTAAAGGCTTTAATACTTCAGGTCTATGTCTCACTTTCATTCTTCTAGAAGCACTCAATGGTACATTTTTTTGTGGTTCCACGGATTTTTTACGAAAGTCAGAACGAGCAAAGGGGGGTACAGCAGCAACAATGATTACAGTATCACCATGCTCCACATACCTATTCAATATCCAATCCAATGCTACCCATGTATGTTTTCTACCACTTATATATACCATGATGACTCTATGGGGTAATACTGGCTTGAGCCATCTGTTTTCTTCGTTGTTCAACTTGTTTTGATACAATGCACTAAAGCCATGATGAAACTTAGTGCTCGAACAACCTCTGCTTGTAACAATTGGCCTCGTGGGATAATCCACTCTACCAACTGGAGAAAAGACTCTAGATAATGAATTTGTGTTTAAATATCCTCCTGTTGGAGAAGGGGATGTATGCATTGGCAGCGTAGATCTATTTAAATTTCTTCCACGGCCACCAAACTCATATTTCCAATCATAACCTTCATCCTCTGAATCTGCTTCATCTGAATCAACTGTTATTGTGTCAAACCCAAGTGTGGTCTTGTAGTTACTCTCAGAATTGTTTATTCGTTTGCTGGAATCAAATATGACATTACGATAAGTATCATCTCGCTTAGATAAAGACTGTAAAAGCTCATATCTGTTAACTGTGTTGGATTCAAGCATTCCCTTGGCAGAATGGGATGTTTCTGGGGGGTTTAGATCGGGTGTACTGTTATTATGGGGCAATGGTGGCCTCAGATCTGAAGGAACGGTAGTCATTATAGTTTAGCCCTATAATAATGATTTAAATAGTTAATTGAAATGAATAAAACTTCCCTTTGTAACAATATGAATAGTTTCGATCCTCAGAAGCAATGTAAAAGGACTCCAACACTAAAACAGATTGCTAAAAGTGTGGGAAAATAAATATACACTTATATATATATGAAGAAGTTTTGTATGGAAGAAAATGAGTAGCCGAAGTATTGTATGCAGTTGGGGTATAGATTATGTGGGTGAATCAACTCGGATGTCAAGCAACAAAAAAAAGGTCTGAATCAAGGCTTAAGCACTAATTTTAGCAAAACATACTCTATTAATAGAATAGGATTTCATTATTACTAATGCAGTAGAGTTTTGTTGACTTCCAAGATATTTATTTGTAGGGTTAAAAGGGAATAATTACTATTTTTGTTGCGGAACCTTTCCATGAATTTTCTACAGATAAGGTCATTAAATGAAAATGCAGGTAAGATCCCCAATTATTACTTTGGGTAGTTTGTATTGGTTAATTTTAATTACTTTTATCAAAGTTCTATGCTAAAAAATAATAGAGAATGTATTAAATAAATATAAAAATATTTTCAAAGGGGCCGGCTAATTGACTTAAAGATTTCCCTTATCATCTATAAATCAGCAAATAGTTAAACTTTAACAAGATTCATAAGATGAGATTCAATAAGTTTGAAAACATGACAAGTTAAGAGTTTTGATGCCTAGAAAAAATTAGGCTAAATGTTTTGACCATTTTTTATTTGCTTCTAGAACGGTTTATCACGGGCCTTGGCAGCAACATTTTGTAAACCATGTGACACTAAAATAGGCATATATTTTCAAATTCAATCAATAGAAATTAATATTTATAATAGTAAAATTTTTGAATTAAATTGACTCTGATGCTTTTTCTGTAAATATGTGGTGGTGATTTTGTACTGTGAACTGTATTTTAATTTGTTTTATGCCACCCATTTCTTCTGCTATATAAATAATGAATAATGAATAATGAATTTATGTTGATTAGAAAATCATGTTTTATTGTTTTGTATTTTTTCGTATTATCAATTAACTACTGAAATATTTATATAATGTAATCAATGATGCTTATTTGATAATAAAATAGTTTTGAAAGTAATCATAAAAATAAACAGGTGATTACCTTTTTGAACCAAATCTATAAAGCTCCTAGTTGTCTTCTTTTTTTTTCATTGTAAATGTCAGTTTGGTGCTTCACGTAACCCAAAGTTGTACCTCCAATAAGAACAGTTAATAAAACTAAACTGATGTTAAGTGGAATTGGATTCATCTTAAAAGTAGTGTGAGTGGCTCTATCCAAGAAACTTTGAGCAAAGTTGAAAACTCCTGATGTACATATAATGGCACCATAAACAGTTCCAAAGGTATCAAAACCAAATACTTTAGCACAAAAATCTGACACAGCAGTATAAAAGAATGGTCTATATGCAACGAAAATTGCAACATTGATAACACCAGCAATGAAACTTCCCAGTAATCCTAAAACACCAATTAAAATTGAAATTGCCAATAAAGCAGTTAAAACCACGGTAGTTGAACAGAAATCTAAGAAAAGACCAACAAATGGAATAGAAATAACACCACCCAATGGTAATGCTATATCAAAAAAGTGAGTCAAAGTTTCAGCCTTTTCTAAGGAGTTAAATAAATAAGTGTATTGGGTAGTAATTGTTGCAACAAAATAGTTTAATCTTAACATTTGAATAGTAGCAAATGCGCACATAAGGTAAAACCAAGGAGTTTTGATTTGATATTCAGCAGAATATCCATGCAAGATTCCAAAGATTCCACCAGAATGTTTGATAAGAGTTTCTTCACCTTCATCGGCGTATGGTTGTTTCAAGGCATCACCAATTGAATCTCTTCTGTGGGGACCAGCTTGATTTTCGAGTAATCCAGATTGTTCGGTGACTGGTTGTTCAAGTGCTTCAGAAACTTCAGAGCTTTCAGGCTCATCATTGTTACATAAAGTAGTTTCTGGTGGAGTCTTGTAAGACGATTTTGGCATCAAGAAAATCTGTACAAGAGCAATGAAAGTTGGAACAAGAAGATATACTTTGAAGAATTTTTCAATGTCAAAAGCTCCGTCAGTCATGTTGTAAATGATTTTATAAATCAAGAAAACAGCAGAAGATGCATCAAAGGCACCAGTTAATAAAGCTAAAATAGTACCCGATTTTTCAGGGAAAGAATTTGAGAGTTGAAAAGAAGAAATGTAACAAAACGGACCTCCTAAAGCCATTGAAGCGTAACCCAATAAATAAGGATCTAAAACAGTCTTTTCCAATTTTCCGGAGAAAATGAAAACTGCACAAGCCAAATAAAGGAATCCGGCACCGATAAGACCACAAACTCTAGGTCCATAAAGATCAAGAAGTCTACCAATTAATAAAGCAGCAACGTTAGTCAAAACTGCACCAACGGTAAACATCATATTAAGTTTAAGATCTTGGGCAGTGCATTTAGCTTCCAGTGATTCTTGAGTAGTGATTGAACTAGCAAAAAGAGAACCAGTTAAGGATCCAAATTTGGAAGGATCCATAACATAATTGGCATAAGCAGGAAGTGTGGAATTAATTGATATATCACAAGCACTTTCATAAACATTTTCTTTAACAAGAATTGGCTTTAAAGCGGCAAAACCAAATATAGGACCACCACAGAGTAAACACCAGAAAATTGCACTGCAAACTTGTAAAAGTCTACGACCAGATGGCACGTCCCTTCCAATCATTATTAATTAAGGTTTAAAATCGGGGAATTAAACGATAATCTTAATTGATAAAATCCGGCTCTCAATTATGGAAATATAACCAATTTTATAAAAGAAAGATTTGAAGAAAATATTATGAAGGATGGAAACTAGTGGGCGATAACGAAAGATGCACTGATAAAAAGATAACACAAAAGAATTGGATTTTCATCCTGTAGAGTGTGAAATTATTATTTTTTCTTTCGCTTTTCCCTGCGGACAATACATAGTAAACCAAAAACATACCTAAATGAAGCTCGGTCACTTCCGAAGTTGATTGAATTTAGCTTATTTGAGTGTAATTTTATATAAATCAGGTACAATTACACAACAATAAAAGTTTTTGTCTCAAACCATTTTAAGGTTTCATTTAGTTTTAAAGAGAAACTGTTTTTTGTTCGGTATCAATTTTAAATCTTTAATTTAATTGTGATTGGGTCAAATGTGTAGTACATTATGATTTTGTTTAAGAGTCTAAGTATCCTGTATTTTAGAAACTGTAAGATTGACATACACCGCCAAAGATTAAGCCGCCTGAAAAAAAAAAAAAGGGAAACAGTAATGTAGATTAATAAAGTGTGTGTGATTATAATAATTACACATCAATAACCATTTACGAACGTACGTCTCTATATACTTTTACTGTGCAGATTTATCGGTTACCCGATTTCTTTTTATAAGTGAAATACAAAATTCTTGGATGTTGAGGATGAAAAGTTTTCATTAACTCTTGAAAGCCCTGTAATCGAATGCAAATTAATGTAGGCAATTAATTTACTTTTAAGCGCATATTTCTTGACAGGACCAATCCCGGGAAAAAAAAAAAAACAATATAAAGAACAAATTTTCCGGATGGATCTAATTATTAAATTTTCTATATTCAAGCATGGCTCAATTATCATCTCAAGGTAGTAATGCTATCATTTACCTTACATATGCGTTCTTGTTGTTCACAGGTTTGTTCATTGCTTGGAAGTGGAGTTCCAAGGATTCATTCTTGTCTTCTAACGGGTCCCAAAAAGCTCTACCATTGGCATTGAATTTTATTGCTTCAGGTAAGTAATCATTAATAGGGGTTCTAACCTTCCCAAGTAGTTCAAGTAACTACCTTTTTTTAACCTAAATCTATATCAAAGACATAAGACTAGCGGGCGTCCATATTCTGGGCTGAGATTGTACCGTTTGAACTCGATCAAGGTCATACTTGCGTGAGGAGGTTTTATGTGACAGAACTTTTGATTTATATTAGTTTAAATGCTTTCATCTTCAATTCACTGATTGAACTGGTTTGAATAATCATTGATGTTAGAGTATTATGACGTTAAATGTGGTATGTGGTTCACTAGATATATTTCATATAAACTTTTGAACCTCTGTGTCATGATTATGAGATACCAAGCCAACAAATACTCCATCAATACATATGATTATAAGATCGGTTGCAAATCACACAATTACAAAAAAACAACATTTAAACGTATAAGTCAAAGATCCATAATCTGCCATGTAATTCGCTCACCGTAATTAACCTCTATTTTGTATGCTGTGTTGTCACTAGATAAAATTCTGTAAAATTTAGCTTACTAACAACATTCAGCCATGGGATGTGGTATTTTAACTACTTATACCCAAATTGCTAATATTTCTGGTTTACACGGTCTTTTAGTCTATACTATTTGTGGAGCTATCCCAATTTTTGGTTTTGGATTAATTGGTCCAATTATTAGAAAGAAATGTCCTGAGGGGTTTGTATTTACTGAATGGGTACGTCAAAGATTTGGTGTCACTTGTGGTTTATACTTATCGTTCTTTACTTGTTTAACAATGTTCCTCTTCATGATTGGTGAATTATCTGCAATCAGAAGTGCCATCGAAACATTAACTGGACTTGATGCTTTAGGTGCTGTTATAGTAGAATGTATTGTTACCAGTATTTACACTGCTTTTGGTGGTTTTAAAGTTAGTTTTGTAACTGATAATTTCCAAGGAGCTGCAGTTTTACTTCTTATTATTATTTGTGCTTGTGGTATGGGGTCATACATTCATATTGATCCTTCTAAGGTTGGGCCATCTGGTTTATTGAAACCAAACAAATTAGGTTGGCAATTAGTTTACATATTGTTTGTTGCAATTCTTACCAATGACTGTTTTATGGCCGGATTTTGGCTTAGAACTTTTGCTTCCAAAACTAACCAAGATTTAGTTATTGGATGTTCCATTGCTGCTGTGGTAACCATGGTTATTTGTACTTTGGTTGGTATTCCAGGAATGTTGGCCGTGTGGTCTGGTGATTTGACTGTAGGTGATGAAGAAGGTTACAATGCTTTCTTTATTTTATTGGAAAAAATGCCAAGATGGTTAGTTGCATTTGTCATCATCTTTGTAATTGTCCTTTCTACTTGTACATTTGATTCATTGCAATCAGCCATGGTTTCTACTATTTCTAATGATGTTTTCAGAAACAGATTACCAATGATTTATATCAGAATTTCTGTTTTCCTTGTCATGGCTCCAATCGTTGTGTTGGCTATCAAAGTAGCCAATAATATCTTACAAATTTATTTGATTGCAGATTTGGTTTCTGCAGCTACTATTCCAATGATTTTATTGGCATTATGGGATGATGGTTTCTGGTATGTTACTGGATTGGACGTAATAGTAGGTGGATTGGGTGCTTTCCTTGGTGTTTTCGTTTTTGGTACTGTTTACTACGGAAGTGCAAAAGAAGGTGGAAAACTTTTGTTGATTTGGAACGGTATTTACGATCCTGAAGATTGGGGTGCTTTTGGAGCTTTTGTAATTGCTCCATTTGGGTCCGTCCTTATATCTTTCATTTGTGTTGCTGTAAGAATTGGGTTTCACTATGTTGTTTCGAGGGTCAAAGGAACCGAATTTACTGCCTTAAACAGACCTGTTCAAGCTGAAGAAGTGTATGTCGAAGACTATGGTAGTATTGATTCATCATCCAAAAAAAACCATGATGAAGTATTGTAATATTGACAAGCTCAAAGTGATAGACTAATAATACAAGTAAATATTAATCATTTGCAGCCGTAATAATGCATTCTTTTTATGTTGTAAATTTATGTTCTCAGTATCTTTATTTTTTTTTTTTTTCTTTTTGTGACTTTTTCGTTATTTGTGACATCTCTGCAATCTGGCTTGACGTAATAAAGTCACAACCATGGCTTCAAATGGGAAAGTTACAAAGCCATTAATTGATAAAGTGGCACCCACTACGTCTCATAAAGACTATCAGTTGTTAGAGAAAATCGATGATGAAGTCTTGCTTATTAATCAACTCAAAGCAAGAATGAAGAAAGAATGTACAGAAACTACTGAAGGTGATAACAGGACTAAAGAAGAAGAACCTGCTAAAGACGATGACGTTGAGAATGATGATGAAGAATCATGGGATGGACCTTCTAAATATTATAAAAACATTGACACTAAAGTGTTCAGACAATACGAACTTGCTTGTGATAGAGTTAAACAATTCTACATGGAACAACATGAAAATCAAACAGTAGCATATAATATCCAAGCAAGGATAAATTTTAAAACCAAAACAAGAGCAAGGATGACTGTATGGGAAGGACTAGAAAAACTTAATAAATTATTGGACGAAAGCGATCCTGATACAGAGCTTTCTCAAATAGATCATGCCCTTCAAACCGCAGAAGCTATACGTAAAGATAATAAACCTCGATGGTTTCAGCTAGTGGGTTTAATTCATGATTTAGGAAAGTTATTATATTTTTTTGATTCCAAGGGGCAATGGGATGTAGTGGGAGATACTTTCCCCGTGGGATGCAAATTTCTGCGTAAAATCATTTTCCCTGAGTCTTTCAAAGCTAATCCTGATATGTTTAATCCATTGTATAATACTAAATATGGTATTTACCTGAAACGTTGTGGATTAGAAAATGTAATGATAAGTTGGGGACATGATGAATATATGTTTCATATTGCAAAAGAGAATTCGACACTACCAAAAGAAGCCTTGGCTATGATAAGGTATCATTCTTTTTATCCATGGCATCATGAAAATGCATACACATATCTAATGAACGAACATGACAAAGAAATGCTCAAGGCTGTTAAAACTTTTAACACTTATGACCTTTATTCTAAAACTGATCAACATTATGAAGTTGACGATTTGAAACTGTACTATTTGGAGCTTATTGACGAATATTTCCCGGTAAAAGTGATTGATTTTTAAATCAAAACCTTTATTACTACATGTATATTATTAAACTTTAATTTATTTATTGATTTCTTTGTAATTTTTTACCGAGTTTATTGAGTTCTATTATGACTTGACTTTATGCTAAATATGGTACAGATAAGGCTTGCTTTTTGATGTCAAATGTTTAATCATCAGCCTTTTGTCTATGTATGAAATTTGTTCAATCAGTTTCTTTATGATTAATTGTAAAGATCAATGGTACCGAAATATTGTTCAATACCGTAAGAACCTGGATGCTTCCAAAAATCATTGTAGGTAGTTAAAATGGTCACATCACCACCAGTAGCCTCAATAATAGATGCAATGGCTAATTTCTGGTTAGCGGCAGATGGAACGTTCTTACCGTTGGTGTTACCTTGAGAAGGATATCCAGTTTCGGTGATAGCAACGGTCATACCGTTACAAGCTTCAACTACTTCTTTTTGTTGAGCGACAATATATTCACCAGCTTGTGAAGCAGTAAGTCCAGTGTTAAAATAGGAATGTGGGTTGATACCGACAAAATCAATACCAGATGAAGTGCACAACGAAGGATGGTTTACAAAGGAGATTGGAGGTTCGGAAGTAGTAATCTTACCTGAGTAACCAGCAGCACTCAAACTGGACTTGATGGATTGAATTTTAGCAATTAATTCAGCAACAGTACAGTAGTTTTCATTGATAGCTTCATTTCCGACAGTGATAAAGTCAAAAACATCCCATCCATCTTTTTCACCATAAGAAATAATGTCACTGATGGAGTCATCAATAGAATCAACACCTGCAGAAGAAATCCATACACCTTGGTTAACAGTAATACCTTTCAGTAAGGAGTATGGTAAGATTGTTTCAAAGTTACCACAATCAGTTCCGTAGATTCTGAGCTTGTTAATACCCTTGCCTTGAATAAGGTCGATATCAGATTTGATAGTAGATGCAGCTTTACAACTTCCATCATCTTGGTATGGAGAATAGACAATGTAGTTAGGAGCAGAAATAGATCCAGTCAGAGTCAGGGTTGAGGTTGAGGTAGATGAAGTGGAACTTGTAGTTGTTGGGGTGTTAGCGGCTTGGGTGGTGGTAGTTGGGGTTTCGGCGGCTTGAGTGGTGGTAGTTGGGGTTTCAGCGGCTTGAGTGGTGGTAGTTGGTGTTTCAGCAACTTGAGTGGTGGTAGTTGGGGTTTCAGCGGCTTGAGTGGTAGCAGCTGGGGTGTTAGCGGCTTGAGTGGTAGCAGCTGGGGTGTTAGCAGCTTGAGTGGTAGCAGCTGGGGTTTCAGCAGCTTGAGTGGTGGTAGTTGGGGCGTCATTCACAATGCTGGTGGTAGTAGTTGGGGCTCCAGCAGCTTGATCTGTTCTAGTGATATAGTAAGTTGCACCATTTGAAATTAACACTTCAACAGGTGGTAAAGTAACGGTAGTATGAAGAGTAGTACTGGTTTCAGTAACTATAACAGCAGCAGCAGTGTGTACTCTCGTAACAATAACAGGGATTGGAATAGCGGAGATAAGTTGTATCAAGAATGCAAGACGAAGTATGTTGAGGATCATCATCTTGGGGTGTTAGAATGTTGTACGATTGATAGGTTGTGTAGTAACGAAGGAAATATCAGTCGACAGATTGAATGTGTAAAAGAATGTGTTGGATATGTTTTAAGAAAAACCGGAATGCATCAAACTATATATAATTGTGAATGGGAGTCATCGGAGAATATCATTCAAAGCATCTTTGCTTGACATAAGAGCCAGATGGGCAAAATTACGATGAAATGGTTGCAACATTGCAGCAAAGACCGACTGTATGCAGTAAAATCTTGCTGGGACTGCATATATATCTTCTATTTTAATAAATTGCATAGATTTTGGCTGCTGGCTATACTACAAATGAGGTGCGAAATTTCCCAATGCGAATAGAAATTTTCTAAACAGGTAGTAGCAAGCCCTTTTTACGGATTCCAACTGTCTGCATTGGTGAAAGAATATCTGAAAGTAAAGAGGAATGTTCTTTTTTAGCTTAATTTTATTGTCTTGAAAAATAGGCTTAAGGAACAAGAATTAACGAATGTCTAAAGAATGATTTTAACCAGCAATTAATAAATTTGAAACAAATATACGTAAATATTTTCAACAGTTCCAAGGCTTTTGGTAGAACAAGCAAATTGTTAAGAGGTGGCTAATTGCCTTTGTCAAGCAAACGCTAAGATACCGGAAGCCTTGGGACATAGTAAGACATCAGTACTTGCTTGCTTGCTGATTGAAATGGAAACACAGAGTTTTGAAATACAATTTACTGGTTGTAGTCTACAATTCGAGGCTTGACACTCCCATTGGTGTTAAACCACTCAATTGATTTGTTTTTGAAAAAAAATATTCTACTATTAATTGAATAACAATGTAAAGAAGTCGGTTAAATTGATATGTTAACTCTGATGTATAATCGGTATCTATTATTACATTCAATTTTATTGTAAACTTACAAAATCAGGTTATTGTTTTAAAAAATCCAACCAGTTTTAAGTGAAAATAAAATGTTTTCTTACTATTGATCTTCTTTGTATAACTTTTAATTGAGTACGACTATCACGATATTCACAATGTCGTTGTTTTTTCTCTACTTCATAGTATAAGTATCATATAAATTGAATTATATACAGATTATTGATCGTCTTAAAATATTCTGATTTGTGAATTTATTGACTCAAAAGTTCAACAATTTTGCGGTAAGTCTTTTCGTCTAAAGAACCTGCATTATTTAAGTACTTTAAAATGGAGAGGACAAGTTGTACCAACTGTTCTGCAGATAAATTGATAACTGCCATTTGTAAAACAGTACCAATATTAACATTATTAGTGGAAATGAATGTTTGGAAGTACAAGTAACTGAAAGATCCCATTAAGAATTGACAGTCCATTCTATCAGTAATTCCACCGTGACCCGGGATGGTGTCGCCAAAATCCTTGATTCCAAAAGTTCTTTTGATACCTGAGGCAAAGAACCCTCCAAATGGTGCAATTAAAGATGCGAAAGTGGCTAAAATTGCAGCGTGGAAATACATTGGTTTAAAAATGATGTATTCTATGCCTCCAACGTAATCCACTAAATCTGGCGGTATTTGATAATATTGAGAAATAAACACTGGATTTGGGTCACAAATAGGGTAATCAAATGCTGTAGTAAACAATTTTTCAGCTGGACATGTGAAGAAACTTGACATAGCAAGGAAACGAACTAAAAGTAGAGCCAATAAACTTGTAAATACCCAGGCACCCAAGAAACCTTCAACTGTCTTTTTTGGTGAAATTGCAATCAATTGGGTCTTACCAAAGGTAATACCGCAAAGGTACGCAAAAATGTCATTCACAATAACTAAAGAAGCAGGTAAAACAAACCAAATGATTCCATTCAAAATATTATCCATAATTAAATGACTTTGAAATACAACAATGATCAAAGTCATATGAGTGATACATAATTGAGCAAATTGAAACTTGTAGAAACCCTTCTTTAAAGTCCAAACAAAAAATACAAATCCTGCAATAAATAATGAGTATGAAACAAAGATATGATGCATTGCCATAATGGTGAAAATCCTGTTAGAATAGATTGTTTCTTGAAAGAAATGAATGAAGCTCTCACCATCTAAGTAAAAAACAGTGGCAAACAAGAAATACCAATTCAATGACTTATTGTAAGGAATATCTTTATCTCTGGCTGGTTCGGAAGTTAAAGCAATGATTTCTTTAAAAGTTAAAGTCTGAAAAATGAACACCGTCACAATTATGGCAAGGTGGCCCCCTGCAATACACCCCAAGAAATATGCAATCATAACAATCGTCCATATGGTTCTAGTAATGAAGGCTTGTTTTTTTTTATCCTTTTCATTGGAAACAACTTCCTTCTGTTTTGATGGCGCAGAAATTTGCTGCTTTGAATTCTTCACCCCCACGTCTTTCTTTTTATCGTTCTTGGCCATCTTAATCTTAATTCTATAATTGTTTCAAAGAAAGATACCAAATCAACCTAATTTCAATCAATTTACTGTTACTAACTTGAAAAGAAAACAAATTAGAGAAAACGAAAAATCACAAAATTTAAACAAAAATAAAATAAATCTTTGCGAATATGATTTCAAATATAAGGGAATTTTTTGGGTAGATGACCTCAGAAGAACAGTTAGTTTTTACTAAAGATAATATAAACACTGAAAGATTTATACAATTTTCGAATCATTTAAAAATATGTATAAATTTACTAATTATATAGAGTTTCATAAATCAATATGAGTTTATCCTATTAACAATTATTGCTGTTGATTGAAAATTTTATCGTTGGTTCCATTTCAATATTTGTATTGCTCGGAGCTAAATGCAAATTAATTTTGACGGACCAAAATTTACAAATTTTTGACTAAATAAAATGATTAAACCAATTCATAAAACCGTACCAGTTTATGATTGCTCCAGCTTCATGACGATTAATAAACTTCTTTTTTGTTCTAATTATAATTCTTTTAAAAAGCGGATGCTTATAGTAATCATTATATTGGAGTAAACTATGGTTGGCGTTGTTGCGGTAATGTATTTTTATTTTCTGTTCGTGGGGTTCTTGCTACAATCACATGCTTGCTAAATGCTCTATATCAAGTTTGAATTTTTTATTTTTTTATGAAATGATAGTGAATACTCATATTCATATATCTGAATTGGGAGTCTAAGTTGAAATGTATATAGCAATATTACAAGAATTATTGCGTTAAAATTAACATTTAACAATTTGAATTTGAAAGGGTGGAATTTACCGTCAACAAGACTAACAATGTTATGAAATACTCTCAAAATATTCTAAAATCGTAATTCAATAGCAAAGTTTACGAAAGAACAAACCTAGCAAATAAAGAGTTAAGATTTGCAAATCACACAAGAAACTTTGAAAGAGGTACCAAAATTTCTATGCGCATACAATAGAAACCAGGATATAATAAAAGAAATTTCCTCAATCATAAAATGTGTCTCTTAATGCACCTTTTAATATCGTTTCGATTATTTTGATCCTAAAATACCATAAGTGATTCAGAAGTATCGATTAATATCTGCAGAATCAATTTTTTTATTGCCACTCTTCTATCACTACTAAAATGTTATTGCTTTTTTACAATATATACCACCAGGTTTGAAGGATCCCCAATTATTGTGCAAAAATTAAAGATTTGGAAGGAAAAGTGAAACAAAGCTGATATTGTCAAGTCTTTCAGTTAAAGACTCGTGTGTTTCTTAAAATTTTGGGTGCTATAGTTAAAGTCTTCATTCTGTTAGTACCAGGTCAATCACCAAAAATAACTTGTACTTTTTGTCTAAATTAGAATTGTTCCTAATTCATGTCCCTGCGTAGACACCTACCGAGATACACGTCATAAATACCATTGCTCCTAATATTTGGTGTCCGGGTAAACTTTCCAAATCTCATCCTACAAAACTTTTTTTTAATTAATTCGCCTATCATCTTCAGTAGAGACTTAAACACAAGACCCAGAGTTTTCTTATTTATGTCTACCATCCAAAACTTAACCGCATTTGGTATGTATTTTGAGCAGCTTTACATTATTGTGCCTTTAGAACGCAATCAGAGTTGAAATAAGGTGTTGTTGAACCAAGATTGACGTTTGATTTGGTGAAATAATGGATGAAAAAAAAAAGAAACTAATACTAACGTGTAGACCCTTTTGCTGACACTGGAGATTCAGACGCTCAGCCAACCAACTATATTCATATTCGTATTCAACAACGTAATGGTCGTAAAACCTTAACTACTGTTCAAGGTGTCCCAGATGAATATGATTTAAAGAAGATCTTGAAGGTTTTAAAGAAAGATTTTGCCTGTAACGGTAATATCGTTAAAGATGAAGAATTGGGTGAAGTTATTCAACTTCAAGGTGATCAAAGAGTTAAAGTCAGTGAATTTTTGACTTCCTCTTTGTCACTTCCAAAGAAGAACATCAAAATCCATGGTTTCTAAACTATTCCAAATGCGAAGCAATTTGTAGCAAGGATTTTTGTTATATATTTTGAGTTCAGAACAACCATATTGTGATTGATGTGTTTTATTTTTTAGCTGGTCAACTTCAGGAATCAAGGGCTAGTTAGTCGAAGATTTTTGCTTGCAAATTATGAAACTGTCATAATTCTAAGGCTATGTACGTATTATACTACCAGTTTTCAATTAAGTCAAGTAGAAATTATTTTTCTCAATTCTAATCATCTTACACTTTGAATTTTGCCACCTTTCAGAAGATTGAAAAGGCCATTACATATGATTCTGAGAATTCTACAGTAAATCAATATCCATTTACCCCAATATTCTTTATAAAGCTGTAAAACTAATATGATCCCCAGATTTAAAAGCATTATTATCTGTTATCTCTTAATTCTTTTTTTTTTTTTCCCTGATTTTAATCAAACTACAAATCTCAAGATGATTTACTTTTGTTTTCCAAGAGTATGCCAGGCAATCTTAATTTGAAAAAATCCTGGCACACAGGATTGGTAAAAAACCAGAAGAAGATATGGCAGCAAGAACAAGATGCTTTGCAAGAACATAAACGTATCAAAGAGTTGCAAAAAGAATTGGAGGCAGAAAAGGATAAGGAAGATCTTATAAAATTGCAATACGGAGATGACCTCAAAAACGCACCCATAGAGAAGAAATTGCAACTCAGTAAGCTTGACTGGATGTATGATGCACCTAAAGAAATAAATGGGTTTAATGAGATGAATGAAGAGTTTACTGAAGGAAAGGGTAAGGTGGAAGCTCTTCTTTCTGGCAGTGCATCTGTTTCAGTGAAAGCAAGTAGATTCGATGAGACTATCAAAAACAAATTAGAGCCTTCAAAAGGTTTTGGTATGGATGATCCTTTAATGAAGATAAGGCTGAGTATGAAAGTTGCCAAAAGGGATGATAGAACGAGTAGTAGGCCCAGTCATAGTCACCGTCTGAGAGATCGAGGTTCGAGTCATCAAGTAAGAGAGCGTGATTCGAGCAGAAGTAAAACTGGTCATAGAAAAAGCGATAGATCCAGTCATTCAAGAAGTAGAAGTGAAGATGGAAGACCCAAAAAATTGTCCAAAGATAAAGTGGATTCTCAAGACTCAAGAACTAATGCTTCCAAAGAAGTTGGAGAGAAAGTCAATCTGTCTATGCTATATTAAAACTATGAATTGTTAACTTTATAAGATTCGCCATTCATGTTATGATTTTGTTTGTTGACAGTGTATGAATACCACACGTCCTTGCTGTCTGACTTTCTACTAAATTCAACTGATAATTTGTTTTCAATAAAAATGACGTTTTCTAAGGGGAAAAATATAGGACTCCAAGAAAAACAATATTGGTCTGTGTTCTTTTGGTCATCATGTATCCCAATTTCATGCTGTTTGTAAAGGGTCGCCCTGAACACTCCTAGAAACCCGTGCAATGGAGTTTTTGTTTTATTTTGAATGCTGAAGTTTAGAACCAAGTTCAGCGTAAGACAAATATTTGGCTTATTGAAATTGAAATCAAACTCACCAAACTTTTCAAAATCAGCTAATTTTGAATATGATCCCTTATTTAAATCGGCGATATATGGCCTTTTAACGGTGTTTCTATTAATCATTTGACGCAATATTGGCGAATATATGGGTTGAAGATAATTACAAACTTTGGAAGGAATAATAGTTGTTTCAGAATCGAACAAATTGGGATTGCATTGAGCCCAAATATCTGGATATAATTCATTACATCCAAAGGAACCTAATAGCTCTGAAATAATAATATCATACGGCTGATTAGCTTCAAATGATCTGATGTCTTGGTTTAAAATTTCCACTCTATTATCCCAATCAACTGCATTTTTATGTTTGAGTATATCAATACATTTACTATTTTTCTCAACTGTAGTAATTTGAATTTTAGCTTGACAAGTAATTGAAGTAACAATGTCAACTAATGGACCCCTTCCTGGACCAATCACTAAAATGTTTAGAGTACCTTTTTGGGGTTTGTCAATTATTGCTTGCATTATAGCATTTTTATATGCATTATACTTATTCAAATCTTTTTCAAAAATTTTGTAAATATCCAAAGATAAATTATCTCTTAAAGGTTGTAAAGGGTCCCTGATACAACAATTAAATAATTGATGTTTTGACAATTCAATTTTCAAATTTTGCTTCAAATTTTGAATTTTATCCAATTGTAAATCACTTCCTGAATCAGGAATTATTGAAAGAAGTGGTATTCTATGAATCTCTTTGGGTGCAAAAAAAGAATTGGTTAAAACTTCTTCTATACTATAATTGGTAACCAGTCGGTTGAACGTTTGAGACAGAATCACAAGAGAAGATATTGGTTCATTGATCCAATCGTCATGAATAGATCTATTGTTCTCTTGCACGCATTTGGAACTGAAATTCAGATCCTTTGTTATGGTGCACTGTTGGCGTGACATTTTTGTCTCAAAAAAAACATCATTCAAGTAAAGAAATACCGATAAGTTTTCATGGTAATCAAGTTTTTTAGATAAATGGCGCCAAAATTCTATAGCCAGACTAGGTAAAAGTAAATGAATACTTATTTTAGGAAATTTTTGAAATACTGAAGCAAGAATATCTGCCCAGATTTTAATTGCAGATAATTTTTCACCTTCAATGGTTAAAATAAAATGTTGCAAGCGAGAATATTTTTCTGATAAAAATTTAATTTTTTTTGGTATTTCATTGATATCAACATTAAGCAATGCAAGGGTGTCCTTTTGACCACATTGCAAATCTTCTGGTCTGGTTCTTATCTGAAAATCAAATTGAGGTATAACCAAGTTGTCACGAAGTCCATTGAAAACTGCAGTATAAATCATGTTTCCATTTATTGCCAATTGCTATCTCCCCCTTAATTTATTTGTTCAATTCTTGTTAAGATTTTTTTAAAATTTCGCTTCGCCATGAATTAACTTTCCTAATCTTCCGGTACTTAACCTTAATTTGTTGTTTTATCTGTAACTTTCTAACTTTGTTAATAGTTAAATTTGTTATTATCAATAAATTATTTTTTGATTTATTTTCCCGTCTTTCTTATAATAAACGGGTTTATCTTTTGTAAGTAATGTACTGCATGTAATCAAGACCCGCTAACCAATACACGACTGCAAAGTTGAGGAACTGTGAAAAAAAAAAACCTAAATCCCGTCGTTAAAAAAACCGTATTTATCAACCTTACCATCAATTAAACCACCTACCCAAATACCGGGAGGAACTTAACTAAATACAATTAGTTGTCAATAAATCAATCAAAGAATTAATTTTATTCATCATAATCATCATCATATAGCCAATTGTTCAATAGATTCAAGAGAAAACTTCAGTTTGAGCCTATAAATTTTTGCAAACAAAAACAAAGACTTATATTTAATTTATAATTCAAGTAACCCAATCATTATAATCATACACATTTAGATCATATAACATGTCTAAACCAAGATATTTAACTGACAGCGAACGCGCTAAAATTCTTGAATTCCAAGATATGATCCATTACAGTCCAAGATATAGTGATGACACGCATGAGTACCGTCATGTCATGTTACCTAAAAACATGTTGAAGGCTATTCCTCAAGATTATTTCAATCCAGAAACTGGTACGTTAAGAATCTTGTTAGAAGAAGAATGGCGTGGTTTAGGGATCACACAATCCCTTGGTTGGGCTCACTATGAGACACATGCACCGGAACCTCATATTTTACTTTTTAAAAGACCAACTAATTATCAACAACAGCAACAATAACTGACTTCAACGTGATATATTATTATAAATCATAGGTAAAGAAAACAGGATTAGAATAATCTTCAGAATAGTCTCAATTGTTACTGACGAACACTTAAGGGACAAGGGGAGACTTTAGCGAGAAAAATTAAAATGCAATCAAAAGAAGGAACTTAATATTTGAGGTTTCTTTTAAACATTGAGTTGATGTTGTTTCAGCAAGATATTTTGCAGTTGTTGAGAATTGATCTTTAATATTCACAGTATACATATTGGTGGCATTTTAGGAATATTGATCAATACTTTTCTTGTGTTATCCTTGTAAGTGTGCGAAATTTTCAAAAATTTTGGAAAATTATTTTGAATTTGTTACAATTATCTTATTAAATACCACCAACCATTACACATATCCAAACATCATTCACATACACTGAAATAGTGTTTCTTGTATAGTATTTAACTTTGTTGTGGTCTATGTTTCATTTTATCTTGATCAGGCTATTTCTTACCAGTTTATGGTCCGTTTTCTTTATCAGCATTTTCTCAACTCAAATATTATTATCGTTTTGCATATAAACGCGTTTAAATAAATATTATATAATGTACAATAATCATTAACGATAAAAGTACTTGCACCTTATTTTATATATAAAGTTAAAAGCTAGAAAAGTTTACAATATACTTAAATAATAACGTCAATATCAGCTGTATTGATTTTAAATAATTTGTTTTTTCGAACGTTTGACAAAAATTTCCAGTCCTAAAATTTTGAAGTTATCGAATACTTACTTTTGAAATCTCAAACTCACATTTCAAATCAGGTTTATATGGATGTCAAAATCATTTCAAACAATCAGTGTCTCTGATTTAACCTCATTCCTCAATGATTTGGAACGTGGAATTGAAAACAAAGATCATGCTGATTACAGGAAGCTTGTTATTTTTCTTCTAAGGTTTCTCAACTCAAGACTTCTTGATGTGTTGTCTAACGATCCAAATTTTTCACGATCTAACAACATTTCTCTTATTCAAAGAATATTATCATGTTTCGAACTCATTTTGACTAAGGAAAAAAATCTTTTGAACTCTCTTCTAACTCAAAAAGAAGCTGATAGTATTATGAATTCTTACGAAGAGGATAATGACGCTGTTGCAAACAGTCTTTTATATGAATGGAGTATTAATTTTGCCATCAAATTTTTAACAATATCCACATACGATGAAGAGATTTCATATATTTTGAAATCTTCAATAATCTTAATAATCAATTTGGTAACTACCAAACTTCATAACTTCAAGCACAGGTCTAAAATACGACAGTTTGTAATATGCCGATTTGAAAATCTACTTGATGCAACTCTTGCGAATCTTGGTTCTAACTTTGCTGAAATATCTACACTTGTTCATTTATTCACTATAGTGAATGACTACGATATTAGAATGAAATTAGGCTCTTTAACTGGTAATTCTGAATTGAAGTTGGAATTATATGCTCGAAAAATATGGTTCATTTTAGGTTCCGTTGATTTGAATGTGGTCACGATGGAAACATTAAAATTAATCGATTCTTTAAAAGCCATAGCTATACTCAACGTATCTGATGGATTAATTATTAACGAAACCACTTGTTTTTCACAATTTTCCTTAATCATAAATTGGATAGTGGAGTACATCCACCAACTTGACGACGGTACAGTACCATTAAGTAAATTCAATAAGCAACAAACCACACTAAATCGTTCAATTAGTTATTGTTTATTGAAGTTTTATATATTTGGACTAGAGAAAAAAGTCGAATTCCAAATTATCACTATCTTGAACTTAGATAAGTTATATTTGGAAGTCTCACATTACCATGAATTTCCGACAATTATTCTTCAAACATTAAAAGTTATATCTTATCATCATGCACAAATATCGCAATCAGAGTTATTGTTACCTTCAAATACAATGGTTGTTCCTTTTAAAGACAAAGAGTTGGAGGAATTGAGAGAACGGTTGTTACACTTTCACAAATTGAACGCACTGTTATTGTCATTTATTGTGCCAGATAATTTAACTTACAAATCGAATAATGATTCACAAATAAACTATGAAAAGTGGTTTGACTATGTCAAAACATTGACATCTAATCATCAAGAGATATTTGACCAAAAGAAAACTTTGTTTACATTCATTAACGCAATTGGTAACTTTGCATGCTTGTTTCTGGGCAATTATGACTTTGAAGTTGGTGAATGTCATAATTGCGTTGGAGCTTACCCTATGAAAAGGACTTCCGATGTTTCGATTTCTCCACAACGTAAACTTGTTACAGAGTCTGCCATTATTTTCTCATTTTACAAGGCGATTATCACAGATTTTTTGTTTAGAAACAAGCTAGATATTATAAAGGCAGACCCTTTGATAACTAGTGCTTTTTTGTTGGCACTTTTCAAATTATTTGCATCTTACAGGCCTAAGGTTCCAACCGAAAATGATATAATTTTCAAGTTTATCATGGAATGTTTAAGTAAAAGTGAGAATAGAGAAATTAGATTATTAGCAGCACGAATAATGCCATTATATCTTATTGCTCCTATGAATGAAACCCTCGAGCAAACTTTCAGACTTATATTTGGCCATGTTTCAATGATTGATTTTGGAAATGATAGTGGAAAGATATATCTAGGAGAATCGACCGTTTATGCATTGGGTGAATTAGCTAAAGTTTCCGAAGGTGAATTTTTATGTGCCCTTTTCATTAAACTTATAGACATGTTTGGAGAAAACAATGAACAGCATGTTAATTTAGTTTATTGTACGTTAATTGATGTGGCTTCGGCAAAATCTGTGACTCCTTACAAACTTTTGTCACCTTTTTTGCCATCAATAGCTGAAAGAATAGTTAAACAGCCAAGAATGCTTCTTCGTATCACTGAGTTGTTGGGAATATCTCCAAAGTACTTTCTTAGTAGAACCAAGGAATACACTACACCAAGACTCTTGGAATACTACAAATATGATTTTATTCAGGAAATTGCGGATGCTAGTGGTATTACTAAGAGACAATTGATATCGAAAACCCTACCTCGAATCATTGCAACTTATCTTTGTAAGGGCACAACAATAAACGAAAAATATATATTAGGGGTTTTAGGCAACATATCACCTGAATACAGAGGTATTAAAATGAAAGATATCATGTTTAATATTGGAGGTATCACATGGTATATTTTGCTTCAAATTCAATGTGATGATGTTGGAAATATTGCAAACGAAGATCAAATTTCAAGGGCCTTAACCTACGTTGGTAAGGTCAATTATTCGAAAAACTCCGATAAAAAGAACAAACAAGATCTGGGGTTTGACTACATTAAAAATCTACTTGGCGATCATGTTTTAGAATTAGTGCAGAGGTTCTCAGAAAACATTCATCAAATAAGAGGTACCAAGCCATATTTAGAAAAGGTGAGTTCATTAAAAGCAATAGAATTTTTGATTGAGAAAAACATAGGAGCTGCCTCCACTGCATTGGGTCAAATTTCTACATGCTTACAAGCTACATTAGAGAATGTTGAATTTCAGCTAGCCGCAATTAATTGCTGGAAAATTCTAATCGTGAATCTTGATACCAATCATCTCGTTTCGTTATTTGACATAATAATTTCAATTATTTTTCAAAAATTCAAAGAATTCGAACATAGGTCAAAGGTCATTGCTGTTGAGATCTTGAAAATTCTTTTTCTTGAATTAAGAGACAAATACACCAAGTACTCTTTGTATTTTTTTTCTGTTCCATTTGTTGAGGCGTTAGATGAATATTACAAGTTAGATCACAGTTTAAGAGTTTTTATGCGTCAAAAGTCTAAATTTAATCATTTGCCAGAATTCACTCGACGTTTGCAAACTGGAAATAATTACGTTGTTCAGCAGGCGCTTTCTGATTTGGTCAATTTCACTACCAAATACCAAAGAATATTTCAATCTGATGATTTCAAAGATACCTCGATATCCAAAGATGTGAGTGTTTTGGTTCGAACTCTACTTGACACTGCTCAAAATAGTAGAGGGAAGAACGCATCAATATCGAAACTTTGTGCTAAGGCGCTTTCTTTAATTGGAGCTTTGGACCCAAATAAGTTCGCATTCATGAGCATGAAGAAGCAAATTATTGTGATTCACGATTTTAATGATTATAGAGAAAATTGTGAATTCCTTCGTCATTTTATGGAAGAGATTGTAATCAAAGCTTTTTGGGCTTCAGACAATCCTGTCAAACAATTGTTTTCTGCATTTTCTATGCAAAAGTTTTTACAGGTTTTGATGTTAGATCATAAGGTTCTTAGCCCTACTACACAAGATGGATTTTCTGAGGTTTGGAATAAGTTTAGTGATATTGCTAAATCTACCTTGACCCCTTTATTATCTTCTAAATATGTATCCCCAACATCGAAATATGAGCCTTTAAATTTTCCCTATTATAAGGTAAATATGCATCATGAGAAGTGGCTTGTAGATATTACTTCGAACTTACTCAAAAGATCAGCTAGGATTGATGATGAGAAAAGTTCGAAATCAACGATTTTTGAAACATGTTCAATGCTTGTGAGAGATCAGGATATTTCCATGTGTAATTACTTACTTAAATATGTTTGTTTAAGTTTGATTGTAAATGGTGATTCATATTCTTTTGATGATATTAAAAATGAATTTTTGTATATCATTCATTTGAGTACTGTTCAATTGCCACCTGATAGATCTGAACTGTTGATTGGATGTTTCCAGTCTATATTTGAAGTATTGGATTATTTTAACGAATGGTTTTCTGTGGCTACTGAGTATCATAGCGAAAACCAACTGTCAAAATTGGAGAGTCAACAATTGGCAAAAAAGCTTTTACTTGTCAAAACTTTCTTAGATCAGATTCCAATGACTTTGATCGCTGTTAAATCTGCAGAATGTGATTCATTTGAAAGAACTATTCTCTATTTAGAAAATTGCTACAGAGATACGAGCTCGGATGACTCGCTTGCAGTAGGAGACTTGAAAATCATACCCACTTTGCAAAAAATGTACTCTAATATCAATGATTTTGACTCTTTGGGAGGTATAATCAAGAAGTTTTCTACAAACAACTTAACCGAGAAATTGAAAACATTTCAATACAGCGAGGACTGGTCTTTGGCCCAAGAATCATTTAAAGTTTTGAGTCAGCCTACAAGAGACTCGATAAACTACAATAACACTAAACTTTTGAATTCTTTGCAAGATCATGCTTTGTATGAAGACATTCTTTCCAATTTGAACAGTAAAATACATTTTGCTGAATTGATTGACATTCCCATAGAATGGTGCATGGCCGGTCTTGAAGCCTCCATTGGTTCGGGTAATTTGAAAGAACTTGAAAAATGGCTATATGTAACCGAAACAATTTCCGACAAGCTTGAAGATAAAGAAATTTCCATTAACTATCAATTTTCAAAGGGTTTATTCTTTTTAGGTCAGGGTAAGAAAGAGGATTTTGGTCGATGTATGGAATCAGTTTACGAAACAATTGGAGGGACTTTAGTCTCATCTTTGTCTTCTTCATTTTCAAGGAATATCTCGCTTATGATTCGTTTGCATACGATGTATGATTTAAATTTGTTAATGTCAGCAGGATTTGAAAGGGACGAGAGTTCAAGACATGAAATCGAGAACATTTTGCAAGATCGATTGAACAATGTGGACCAAGGTTTTGAAACGCAATGGCAATTACTTGCAACACATTATATTGCTAACAAAATTTTGAAGGACGAACCAAAGATAGCTAGCATCTTGCTACAGTTTTCCCGAACTGCAAGGGCCAACAATAGGTTAGATGTTTCAACGAAATGTATTGTAAAGGCAATGGCATTAGACGAAAAGGATGCCAACATTGAATACTCTGATTTACTTTGGGACCAAGGTAAGCACGCCGAAGCCATCAAATCTTTGGGAAGCATTTTAGATGACTCTCAATTCAAAACCATCCAACAAAGATCGAAAGCACAATTACAGTACGCCATTTGGTTGGATGAATCAAATCATAGTTCTTCGTCTACAATTATCAAGGAGTATGCTAAATCATTTAAAATTGAAAACACTTGGGACAGACCTTACTATGAGTTGGGTAAATATTATAGCAAAATTATGGAATCACAAGTCAAGCTGACAGGAGTGTATGAACAGCAGACTATAAGGTATTTTTTGAAAGCATTGGCTTTAGGTCCTGGTTTTATCTTTGAAGCTCTCCCAAAGTTGATTACTGTTTGGCTTGACTTTGCTCAAAAATCAAATCACAATAAAGATTCTGAAAAAATTTTAAATCAAATAATTGCTGATATTAAAACATCTATAACAACCATTCCAATATATGTTTGGTATACCTCTTTGACACAAATTTTATCAAGAATTGGTCACCAACATGAGGCCTCTAGTAACTTGTTAATCCAAATTATTTCAATGTTGATACAAACGTATCCCAGGCATAGTCTTTGGTTCGCGTTGTCGCATTTGAAATCTAAAGATCTTATTAGACAAGAGAGAGTTTCAAAGGCAATCCTGAAGGCTCAACAATCTAAAACAACTTTGTATGAAGAAGTCTCTAATGCTAAATTGTTCTTTACTGGTCTTAAAAAAATTGCAGATTTGAAGATTTCCAAAAGATCAACAAAGAGAATGTCTTTATCTAAAGATTTTGATGTACCAATTCTAAGTGACCCATGTAGGTCATTAGTGATTCCGGTTCGTTCCAATCTTGAAATTAGACTTCCAAACACCAAACACACACCTAAAACATTCACTGCATTTCCTAAAACTGCCGCTGTGACTTTTGATGGATTTGATGATGCAGTGAACATTTTTCACTCTTTACAAATGCCCAGGCAATTGACAATACGTGGATCTGATGGAAATGTTTACCGTCTTATGATCAAAAAAGACGACACCAGAAAGGATGCAAAGGTTGTTGAAATTACAACAATGATCAATAGATTGTTACTGACAAGCAATGAAACAAGAAAGCGCAACCTTTATATTTCCAATTATTCCGTTGTCCCTCTTGCAGAAAACCTGGGTGTCATTGAATTTGTTCAAGATGTTGCTACTATGAAAAGCGTTATTAACGATCAAAGGAAAAGACTTGGTGGATCTATAAATGATAGAAAGCTTTTCATGCAATTAGATTCTGCCCAAAAGTCATCTAAAAGTAAATCAGGAACGGATGAGTCGAGTTCTTCTTTGGTGGAAGTCTTTCAAGAAATATGTCGAAAGACTCCCCCAGTGTTACATCAATGGTATATCCATCAATTTTCCGATCCTGGTTCTTGGTATCAAGCTCGAACATTGTTTACTAGATCCTCTGCTGTTATGTCGATTGTGGGCTACATAATTGGACTTGGTGATCGACATTGTGAAAATATATTATTTTTGAAGAAAAGCGGAGGAGTTTTACATATCGATTTTGATTGTTTGTTTGACAAAGGTCAGACATTGCCAATTCCAGAAATCGTTCCATTTAGATTAACCCAGAATATGATTGATGCAATGGGGATTACAGGTATTGAAGGTTCCTTTCGTATTACTTGTGAAGTAACTGCGTCTTTGTTGAGAGATAATGAAGCACTGCTTATGAATATTTTGGAAACCTTGCTTTACGATCCTCTTTTGGATTGGAAATCACACCTGAATCCGGAGGGCCACTTGAGAAAGGTTAGAAGAAAAATCAGAGGGTTATTGGATGAAAAGGAAGGCTTGCCAATGAATGTTCATGGTCAGGTTGATGTTTTGATACAAGAATCATCTTCTGCAGAGAGTTTGAGTAAAATGTACGGTGGCTGGGCTCCTTATATATAAAAGTAATCAATAATAATAATAATAATACAATAATAATACAATAATAATACAATAATAATACAATGATAATAATAATAATAATCATAAAGATAATTTTATCTATCTAAGAGCTTCTAGAGCTTCTATTAGAATTTATAGACCTATTAGATCCCAAATCTATCAGATCCAGATCTTTCAAAGGTTTTCTTTTGGTAGCATTATTTTTTCTATCAAGATGTGAAGTGTCAATATTAAAATTGAACTCTGGAATCTGGGTACCTAAATTTGGGGTATCAATCGTGTCATTGACATTTGGAGTCTCGTACCCAGTTAAAGAAGTTGGAGAGTTAAAAAAGTCAACGTTGTCGTTAAAGTTCAAAGAATTTCCAACTGCTGGCAGTGAAAACCGAAAATCTGGCTCTTTACTAAACATGTCATATGATTTTTTTCTCATAACTGACGCTGAAGGGGTAGTAGGCGTCTTAGGTGGAAACTCAAAGTCATTACTTGAAGCTGATGATCTTCTAGGTCTTCTATTTACAATCATTTCCGGCGGCTTGTAATCCATATTTGGGTTTCTCTCACTAACTTCATTTGGATTTTGGGAATCTTTAAAGTACCACTTTCCAATCTTCTTCAAGGTATTTATACCATACGTTTTACCGTCTGGATCTCCTGAATCTAAACTTTTAACATTCACGACGTTCGCTTTATTGACTACAGAACCGTCTGATAAGCAGTTTTCAATATTTACACTAGTTGTAGAAGACCTGTTTTTTCTCAATTTATTTGAGATATCACTGAATGTTGTAGTTAACTTCAACTTTGAGCTTTCAAGAGATAATTTTGCAACTCTGGGCAGAGATTCAGTTTTTCTTACCTTAATTTCAGATGCCTGAGCAAGTATGTCAGTTACTGGGGCTTCTGTTTTAGTGGAAGTTCTGGCAGCTTTGTCCCATATACCTCCTCGGTAAATTTCATTTGCAGTATCAAAAAAGACAATATCATCCCAGTGAGGAAACACCAATGACTCTTTTATTGCATCTTTAAGCTTCTTCTCAATCGTACTTGTGATAATGCTGTACGTCAATTGCCTTGAACTAACTATAGGCTCAATTTTCAATTTAATCTCTGGTTCTTTTTCAAAAGTATACCACAATCTTTCGGAAGGAGCGGGTTTAAATTTAATCAGAACCCGTCCTTCAATTTTACAAATCTGGATTGAAAGTAACACGTCAACTTCACCTTTCGTATACCTTCCTACTCCCAAATTGATGTTCAACTTAGTGGCTATTTGGAATGAAAGCCCTCCATGGTAATGAACATTAGTAGAAGTCACAAGAGTCCCATCCGGTGAGATTTCTTTCAAGGTTGGATATGTGAAATATGGCGCTGAATTACCGACATCAATCTTCACAATTGTAAAATCGTCCAAAAATCCGGGTTTGTTTATTTTTATCAATTTCTTCTCTATTTTGCCTCTTAAATAATCATGCAACAATTCAGTTTTTTGTAAAGCCAAAAACATCCTTCCTATCATTGCATTTAACCATCTGGTCTGAAATTGACCCTGGCTGGAATGTAGCGTTTGAATTAGATCAATCATATTTGCAGTTTTGAAGTGAAGTGATTTTGCCATGAGAGTTGGATCAAGGTTAGATGAAGTATTCGATTTGATAGAAGAATCTGATGATTGAGTGTTTGACATAGTCTCACTTTTTGTAGCCTTGATGAGAGTAAAATACCAATCTTCCTTAACAATATTGGTGTCAAAATATAAAAAAAATGAGCCCTTTGGAGGGGCCAAATAAGGTTCTGTTAACACGTCGATTGCAGTTATTGTTGAACCATATTCTTTACCGTTTGCATATACTCCCTCCGACAATCTTCTAGGTCGACTGAAATCTTTTTTCATTATACAGAGGCATGTTCTATTAGTGAATAACTGACCATCTGGAATGTTTCTTGGCCATATCGTCACTATTTGGCCCTGTAAAACAATCACATGTTTAAGATTTGATTTCGTTTCATTTTTGTATAAAAATAAATTACCATGGCGTAAAACAGCATAGTACCTATGCTTTTTCTGACCTGATTTCAAATTTTTCTTTTCTTCGTCTGGAGCATTGATTGCCAGAGGCTCAATATTATTCGAAGAAGAATTTTTCGAGTAATCGTTACTAGACATAGTCGTATTTAAACTTGCTGTATCATTTCCAGTGTTTTGTGCAGTGGCAGAATTGGCATACTGATCCTCAGAGCTTTGAGCAATTTTGTAAAGTGAAGAATACGCATTTTTATTATCATGAGAGTCTGCCACTGTCTGTAAAGAATTAGATATTTCAGCAGTCAGTTCAAGATATTCTTGAGTTACATAAATCCAACCATTGATATAGGTTTCAGGGCCAGAATTCATGTTCTCATCTAATTCGGCAGCCTTAAAATCTTCGTAACTAGTATTCTCATTTTGTACAACCAAGTAGTCGTCGTCATCAATTGTTTCTTGCTTTGGATGTAAATATATGAAAGCAGCTATCAAAAGGGGTACGAAAGTAATACCTCCTACTAAATACGCATATAAAATTGCTTCCAATCCCATTACAATCCAATTATGATCTGGAAAACGCAATGATGTACGACTTCAGGCTGTGCGCAGGAGGTAAAGAGGATTCCAAAGTAAATTCCTTACATTAACAATTGAAGATAAGTCTATATGCAGTTCACTTAAATTTAGTATGAAATAATCTATGCTTTGTTTTGTTGCTTAAGTACAGTAATAGAATCAGTATACGATATGCAGGTTGCAATGTGAGACAAGAAAAAGGTGAAATCTTACATATTTAATTATACGTCAAAAAATACACAATAGATAAAAAAATTAGTAGAAAATTATTTGCCCGGCTCAAGTATGTTAGTATCCATTGCATATATCACTGTTAAGACAGTAGGGGTGTTGAATTGAACGTTTGACATGTTTTTAACCACGTTTAAGACAAGCTGAAGTGGTGAAATAATACGAATGCTCAGAATAAATAAGCAAACTAATAAAAGTCTAATAAAATTAAATAAAATGTACAAGAAAATGAAGGAAAGTTGAAGAAATAAATGTTGGAAGAAAGTTTTCAACAAGTAAGATTTCAATTGTGTCCTTCAAGCACATTCTACATAATAAAGTTATTTTGAGATTGAAAAAAGTGCTGCGGTCAACCTTAGAATGCAAAGTTTGTGATTTGTCTTATTGTAGGCTAAGTTGAGTTAATGATTTCATCAAAATCTTAATTGAGGTGAAACTATTGTTATAAAATCTGACTTTATTTTTTGATAATTTTGTTTGACATTTTTTGAAGTTCAAAGAAATATAATAAAAAATAAAGTAAATGGTGATATCAGACGAAACCGGTACGGGAATGTTTAATCTAATTGAGTAATTGCAAGCAACAAGAAAATTGACAACCCAAGAAATTGATAAATTTACTTTTGACTTTGCAAAGGAATGAATTTGGGGAGCACCAGCAAACCAATCTTGTTCCCCTTAATTTTTATTATTCTTATTTCATTATTACTTTTTGTTTTGTTTGAGGTGCCAACAAACGGCGATTTAGCGTATAATTGAATTAACATTAAAAAAAATAATATGTACAATAAATAAAAGAGAAATTTAAAAGGGATACAAAAAATTGTCGAAATTAAAGCAATTGGTTTAATTGACCTATTGAATAAAAAGCTACTTATAATTCATCAATTAAATATATTATTAAGTTATATAAAACAATTCGGAAATGAATAAGTTATGTAATTTATGCTAAATTGGTCTGTTTTGAAAAGGGTAATAAAAATAATAATCACTTTCATTTATTTTCGGTATGAAAATTTTCTTTTTTTATTTTTTATTTAATTTTTCAAATCATAATTGCCGTCTTTCCAAATATATGAAAAGCCTATTGAAAAGAAGTAATATTTACAAGTAAAAATCGTTAATAAGTAAGCGTCCAGTACTTACCATTTCACTTGCTTTACCATTGAGAATACATCTCTTATTCATTGCTTTGAAAACGTCTAAAATTTCAGGTTGTGTAGATGCGTTTTCAGATAAATTAAGATTATCGCTGTGTCTGTAGTGGAAACTCATATTTTTATGAGTTAATGTGTTAAACTTTAAAGTAGGGGTAGTAACAGAGTCTTCTTCTGAGCTTTGTTGGTCCAGAGAATCGGATTCGTCATCTTCAAGTTCAGGATATGAAAGGTAATCATCAAATTTATAAGTAGATGAAGTAGAAGATGGATTAAAGTTAACTGTTCTAAAGAAAGGAACTTGGTTAAATGCATTATTAGAAGAATTGGAATTGTTCTTGTGAGTAGCCGAATGAGTGTAATGACCTTGATGGAATTGATCATACTTCCTTTGATTTAAAGTGGCAAATGAAGATGTATCATTGTTATTTTGCCTTCTATGCAATTGTGAGTAATACAATTTCATGTTAGCATCCATCATACCTTTGATATCGGTAGAAGGTTCAGGAGTAGATTCATAATGTTCCGGTTCATTATCTTCCACAGAAAAGAAATCATCATCTCTATTAGCAAAGGATAAAAGCTTTTCGACTGGATCTAAAACGTCAGAGGAAGTATTAGTACTACCAGTTTTAGAGTTTGAAAATTCTGGCTCAGCAGAAATCTTTCTTCTTTTAGTGACAATGTTACCATTAGATTGTTCGTTGGAACGGGTTGACATTATTATACAAGGATATGGAAATGGTAATGGAATACAGTGCTTGCTTAGGAGGTGGGGTGGGGTGGAAAGAAGACTAGAGAAATATATTGCTTTTAATAATATTGGGCTCTAATCAAGTTTTTGTAATTGACACTGGTAGTCTACTCTTGGGTTTATATAAAAAGAGTAGATTGAAGTAAATTGGTTTGATTTATACAAAAACTTTGGGTTCCTAAGCGGCCTTTAAGTATCCGTCAAAAGATTATAATTTTCAATCTATTACAAAGTAAGCAGCACTTCCAGTGTTTTTATAGGTTTAATTGCCTCTAAAATGTAAATAATTATTTATTAATATAAAAATTTTTCATGCATGCGGCTCAAAGTTCACAAAATTTGAGACTTGAAAGTTTATTTGTATGATTTTTAAAATAACACCTGTGTATAGAAACATCTTACAGCATGCATAAAACATTTATAAGTAATTTTCAAAATTAAACAACTAAAAACCAAAAATAAAGAGAAGAATAAACTGAAAAAATTGCAGCAGAAAAAAATTTTAATTGTTCAGAGAACCCAAATTAAAAAAAACTTTTTATTTCTGAATAATAAACTATAATATAAAATATTCTCAAAAAGAAACCCGTGAGCAAAAGAAACGAGCTAACCCTTGAAACTAATAATTTAACCGGTAGCAACTCAATTCAATTAAAAGATATGATTCTTCAACTTAAATATCAGTTTCCCTGAGAAAGATTTGGGTGCAAGATTGTCCAACAGTTTTCAACAATACCTTTTTTTTGAAACCAATACGTCTGTAACCAATTGATTATAATTGTAGGCACTTGTTCAAAATTTCTATCAAATGATTTTTCATTTTTCCCTATTGCGTCTAATTATTTTTTAATTTAAAATCTTCAAAGTGTTACGATTGTAATTTCTCATAAGTGTGAAGAATACAACGCTCTTGTCTAAGATTTAAAGTTTGGATTATAACAATTGAAATTGTTTAATTTAGGGTAAATGAATTTTGCTTTGAGCATTATTCTTAAGCAATAATAATCTACTTTTAGTATATCTGTTAATACTAAATTTGTGCATTTACATCAAATGTGTTGAAGCCAAGCCGTAAATTGAAATTAAGATTTAATCAAGAAAGCATTGACCATTAAAGTAAGAAGAATCAAAGGCTAACTTAGTTAAAAAGTTGTAATTTGAACAATTCAATAATTCAATTTTGTTAAGAAATTGTAGTTTTTTGTTAAATAAATTCTTGATTAGTAGCCAAATCTTGCTTGACATTTTTGTTTCACCCTCCGGTCAATCAAAATCTAAGTATCTTGAAATGCATAATTTTCTTTTTTATCCCTTGGATTTCAAATGATTGATAACTAATAATTTTAACGGGCAAGCGATAAGAAGTTTTGCTTATTTTAGTTAAATAAACTTAGCTGAATAGATCATAAAACCGCGATAACGCTGGCCACATAGATTATATTTACAAGACTGTCAGAATCAAATGCTGTGAATAAAACACACATAATCAATAATGTTTGAGAAGCCAATTCCAACATTAATTGTTTTTTTTTTTTTTTTTGATTACAGTTGTACATTTCAAGGCTCGGTCAAATAAGTTGTTCACTAAATGAAAGTTAGAGTAATAATGATGTAAGATTGCTGACATAAGTGAAGAGAAATCGTTCTATAATATATTATTATTTTGTACAAATCAAACTCGAAACTTGATTTCCTCCTTCGATATTTTCCTATGGATTATTTACCCCTTTCTGCTTTTGAAGAAATCTTGCTCTAGCTGGTGGCGCTAAATCATGTCTAACAATTTGTTTTTCTTTTTTATGTTGTATTTTTGTTCTTTTTTAATAATATTTTCCTATTGTTACAGGATTCTAAAGTCCGAGAAATCCTATTCTCACTCAACAAACTTTTCTACAACTATTGAATCTTGGAAATAGCTAAATCTTAATTAACGTACAAAACATCTATTAATAAATGAGCCAAATATGACCAGTGAGCCGTGGCCCTCTTTTAAAAAAAAGATTTTATCTGCATTAAACTGCTAATGCTAATAAGAGAAGGTATTTTAAATCTTAAATTCAAATGTTTGCATGATAAACATCAGTGAAACTAGGTTTTTTTTTAATACAAGCTAACTGTTTTTACTTGTCTTGATTTCAAGGCTTACTTGAGATTTGAAAAAGCTTTTTATCAAATTAATTTTTGATGTATTTTTGATTTGTATTTTTGAAAAAAAGCGTATTTCTAATTCTTCGGAAGATTTTCCGCTTTGCAACTTTTTTATATTTTTAATGTTTTTGATATTTTATTTTTGATATTTTTGATATTTTTGATATTTTTGATATTTTTGATATTTTTGATATTTTTGATATTTTTGATATTTTTGATATTTTTGATATTTTTGATTTTGACGTTTTGTAAAATATGAATTTCGATCTTCTTTTTTTTTTGAATAATCGGTCATTTTAATTTTTTTTTATCTTTTTGTTGTTTGTGCTGTTGACTCTGTTTGAAGTGCAGTTTCGACTTGTTAATCTTCTCCCATATGTAGCATTTTTATTTTTAGTTTATGCTTAATTTTGTGGGCCTTCTTCTTTAATATTTTTCAAAGTATGTGCAGTTTTGATTTAACAATCGTATAATTTATTTTTATATATGAACCTTCTCTGTTCCCAAGCATCGATTAAGCCTTCTTCTGTCTAGTTGAAACTAATATAATCAAAAAAACTAGCATTGATATACTATAGATTACCAGCTTTATTGTGGTTAAACTCGTCTTTATTTGTGGGCCACCTTGGAATCTTAAACAACGTTATTCCCGGGAACTTTCATTTTACCGTGTGAGAAGTAATATTAATCAATTAAGATTTAATAGAAGACGGCTACACGCCTCAAACTTAAGACACTGGATTGAAAATTTGAATTACTATCCTAATTTTTGAAACTAATTGACAGCGCATATTGTAACTGTTATAATCAGCAATTGAATTATTGATGAGGTACTCAGCGTTGATTCTATTCATTGCATGTGCATTAGCATCTGAAGGTGACAGACTGCCTGATTTTATTTCATGTGTTGACCAATGTAATCAACACCTTCAATGTGACCAGCATGATGGAACTATACCTATATTATACAGTCAAGGGGCCAAAACTCTTACATATCATTATGAAGATTTTACTGACAATGCATACCTGGTTGGATTTTTACCAAGGCACTTATTTCATTGGGATTGTCAACTGAATTGTAAATATACTTGTACTCAATTGAACACAGATGAGAGAATTGCAAGAGGTGTAAAAATAACTCAGTATTTTGGTAAGTGGCCATTCACAAGAATATTTGGAATCACCGAGTTATTTTCAGTTGTTTTCCTGTTGGCCAATTTTTGGGCTTGTTACATCAATTTGAAAAGAATAACACTGGAAATGAATAAAAATTCAAGAACTAGCTCTACAAATGAATATTCCGTAATGTATTTTCAATATCTAGTATTGTTATACATATCTATGAGTGGTTGGATCTTTTCTACTATATTTCATATTAGAGATGTTGCATTCACTGAAACTTTAGATTATTTTGGAGCCATCGCTATAATAGTTTGTAATTTCAATGTGATAGCAATTCGATTTTTCAAACTTTATAGGCCTGAAAATGATGAAAAGAGAAAATTATTTCAAATATTGTTAGTGGTCATTTATTTGATTCATTGTATGATATTATTAAGAAAATGGGATTATAGTTATAATGTCAAGTTTAGCGTTTTCTTTGGAGGTCTTGCGTTAGTTCTTTGGACACTTCATCTGTTAAAAATCAACAACGAATATCGATCCAGTTATCAAGTTTACAATAATTCTATTCAATTACTTCCTTGTGAAACTAAATTACTTGCCAAATTAAACGTATTTGGATTTGTATCAAAACCAAGAAATATACCTTTAATTCCTATTTATTTAAATGCTGCTTTATTATTCGGAATGTCTTTAGAAATATTTGATTTCCCTCCAGTTTTTAGACTCATAGACGCCCATTCGGTATGGCATTTTGTTACCATATTTCCTTCTTTAATTTGGTATGATTGGAATATTTGGGACATAGAATTAGAAAAATTACAGCGAAATACTGACAAATTAAATTAAATAGGTACTAATATATGCTAAAAAAATATTAGATACAAGGATGAAAAATTCAAGAGCTACTAAGTAGATGTCTCTTAAATATTCAGTAAATCTTTTATTGAATCAAACTTGTGGAATAGTTAAGTAGTTGAAACTCAACACGAAGTCAATACTTCAAATTTCAAATGCAAATGCAGGGGGTGACGGTTGGAGACAAATCGAAGAGAGGGAGATTCCATAACTTCTAAGAACTAGAAGTTAAAAGTTACCTGAATGTACCCGAGTATTCGCCGCCGATATACGTTCATAAGCGCATGTTAATTTCAATTGCATTATTAAAAGTTTGGAGCCATTTGATATCTGGCAACTAATAGTTGCTGATAAAAGAAACTCATTACTTTTTCAGTTGAATGTTTGCGGCTTACATAAAGGCATATACCGAGTGGTTAGAATCGAAGTCGCAGTGCTGAACAATAGAAAAAAAAATTCAGACGTATACGAGCTTCACATAAACTAGCATTGACGATAATGACAATACTTATGTGTCTATGATTATGTGTAGGTACACAGGTACGCAAGTGTGGGAACAATTTCTCACTTGGCAAGAAACAACAATAAAATCTGTGTATCGACAATATACGTCATAAAAAAGTAAGATCTTATATGACTTTCTCATACAGAGCATTCTTTTTTAATACTGTGATGTTAATTCTTGTCCTTTTCAACCAAGAAATTGAATATAAGGAGTAAGTGAACGAAAGTGGGACGGTCAAAATGAATAATATTAATTGGTGATACGGGAAGAAAAGAACTTTTTTTAGTTCAAATTTTTTTTTAGTTAACCACGTATAGAGTGCAAACTTAGTAGACGCCACTCTTACGCTTCGTGTAATCTGGGTGATGGAGGATTAGTCAAAGTCTTGAATGAAGTATGTAAATCATCAACTAAACTTTCTATTTTATATTTTCTTGGTGTCACTGGTAATTCAAATTCAGATGAAGTTGGTGAATTTGACAACGAAGGAGGGGTTGCCGCTAAGGGAATGATTGGGGATTTCGAAGTTTTAAGATGCTTCTTAAATCGTTGATAACTGAAGAGAACGATAAATGCAAATAAACTTAAACCCAAAGCCACGAAAAGTATAGAAGTAAATGATATATCAAAATTTTTCTCTATATTTACTCTTGGAGCTATTTTATAACTTCCAAAGTCATCATTAGCATCGGAATTTTCAGATTCGTAGTATTGATGCTCTTTAAGTAACATATAATCAGTAACAGCTGCTGGGACACCCATCTTTACTAACTAGTTCACAAAAGTATTTAAAGTACCTTGAATTCTAAAGATAAATTTTAACAGTAACGTCTAACGAAAGTGAAATAAGGGTTTTTTTTTAAGGGAGTTAGAGATTAATGGTTAGGAATTCTAATTCATTTTATCTAAAAAGTGAAAGAGCCAGATCTAAAAATCTAAGAGCGCTAAGACAAAGCAATTTGTCTTAATTGGGAAGAGAGATATACAAAAAAGTCGTGTTTGAGCGGAAATGACATCTTTACGCTTATAAAAATAGAACTGTTTTGCTGGGTGTTTGGATGACTTCATGTGCACACAGGGGTTTATTTGGACTTCAAATCGCAACTACAGTAATTAAAAATAGTACGCTGGTTAGATCCACTATCACAATTAAATCTAATTTGTAATTCAATAATAAACAAAGATTATGATTTATATTGTTAAATGAATGTGGGTAGGTCTTTTAAAATGTAGTACTTTGAAGGATGAATTAATCAAGTCGCCTTTCGTAAATGAAAGGTAACAGGTTTTATCATTTAGTGATGAAATACCATGGAAAAAAAAAAAATTTTACTAATTGAAATTTACTAACCTATTACTCTCATGGTTACCTAATTCTAGAATTAAAGAAACGATAATTTCGCTAATCATGGTTTTAGTCAAATGAATGTCGAATCATTAGAAACTAAATTCTAAAGACATTTTGCTGGTTGACCAGCACCAGAAACTGGGATATTGTGGGATCAGACTCTACTAATCAACAGCCTATTGTTGCATTGTTTCTAGAAGATGTAGATGATTTAAATGATAGAATATCTTTTTATTTTTTCTGCAGTTTATTTTTTGTATAACTTTATCATCTGTTTATCAAACGAATATGCAAAATCTAAAATTAAATCTATTTATAATTTGAATTCCTATCTCAAAAAATGGTTCAGAAGTAATTTATTGAATTAAAATGTTTATTAAAATCATAATTAGCTGCTTTCACAGTCCCTGTAAAAGAATAACCGTAATCAAACTACTGTTGATTGTATTATTCGTTATTGTATTATTCGTAAGTGCTTAAATTTGTATGTGGATTTGAATTTGAATTTGAATTTGAGTTTGAGTTTGAGTTTGAGTATGAAGTTGAGTTTGTGATATTAATTTTCGTCCATTATGTCAAGTAAATCGATTTGGACCAAAGCCAAATATAAAAAGGGATGTTGAATGTTGAACTGTAAACGTAAAATGAGTTCTTTCTTTGTAAAGATTGGAAGAATTTTGCTGCTAATAAGATTTTAAGATTCTTAAAATTGGTAAAATTCTGTATGCATAGGGTATTAAAAATAGAAAGCAAGAAATTGGGCTGCAAGCTTATTTAGAAGATTTTCTTAACTTGCTGAAAAATCCATTGCTAGCACTCTTACTGCTTTTGTTACTCTTGGTACTAGTTTCACTCTGTTCGCTTTTCAAAGAATTTTTCGAACTTCTTGAACTTCTAGAACTCTTGGATGTAACATCAAACAGCAGATCAGTTGAGGTTCCATTGATTGGAGCAATACTTTTTCCTTGGATAATTCTTATTTGAGAGTTATGATCAACATCATCATATCTTTTTGGATCGATAATAAAGTCATAGAACAAAAAATTCATAAATTCTTTCCAAAATTTTAATAATTTGGCTTTCTTAGCTCTTTGTTCTTTATTTCCTCCCACGCTGATTAAAAAGGATTTCAAGTTTTCTTCTACAATCTTTAACAAAGCAGTTAACACTCCAAACATTTCCATACTTTCAATTGAAGTATCGTTTAAAAATTGAGATTGGTTATTGTAAACTTGCTTATTGACTTTGGACATCATTTGAAACCATTCAAAATCCACATCTTTGAAATAAACAAAATGATCACCAGCTTGAGAATGGTGAGCATCTAATTCTGCGATGTGATATAAAAAGTAATCGATTACTTCCAAGAAAAAACTTTGAGTTTTTGAAATTGTGGGTAAATAATCAAATTCTTGACTACATTCATGCTTCATATCTTGAAAAACGCTATTCCAAAATTGTGGAGACTTCATTATGCTTTGAATGCTTTGCGTCTCTGAAGTATTTTCTCCGTAGTAGTCTTCAATAATAGTATTTGCATAAACGGAGTCATTTGATTTGTAAGATTCTCTTTCACTTGATTCTTCATCAAAATCAATCTCAGTCGGTAATCCAAAAACTTCTTTTCTCTTCAATTGAGAAATTTTACTCAAGTAGTCGCATTTGTTAAATTTAATTGCTTGGTGAACTTCACGATAATTAGGGTTGAAATCTTCAAAGTATATGTGTCTTAACATTTGTAAATTTCTTTTGGAAAACAAATAACTGGAAGTGGAATCTAAATTAGACATTGCGGTTTGTTCATTCATTCTTCTAATGAAGTAAGAATTTTTAGTTTTAACGAGTTTGTTCACTTCTTTAAGATAAGCTCTTGTCGCAAAATCTCCATCATAAATTTTTCTACTAGAATGAGACGAAGTACTAGAATGAGAAGAAGCTCTTGTACTCACTCTTGCTAAACCTTTACTGTCATGAGACATAATTGAAGAAGCATAGTTTCCCTTTTTACCTCTCTTTTCGACTTCCATCATTGAAGCCTGAGTGGTGGCTACCAACAAGAATGCAGCCATTATTGATTGATTTGGTGGTTGCGAATATCCTAGTGTTGGAAGGTAATTTTTATTTTTAAAATTGTCTTTAGCGAAATATCTATCGAAGGTTAGGCAAAATAAATTTAAGTTGTCTTATCGATGTTGATATATATGTATTCAGAAATTGCTTTTAAATACAACAAATTTTGACGTTGGTAAATTTTTTCAATAGAAACTTCGATGGTCTATTGTTGATTTTATAACAATAGGAGAATTTAATTTTAAGAATTTAATCTCTTATAAGAGGATTAATCTATACTTAAATTGATATGCATAGTGTATAGTCAGAATTTCAGATAAATGCAGCAACAAAGAGGTAAATAAGAAAAAAGAGCGTAAATTTAAAAAATATGTGCGGTATGTAAACTCCTAATTAGGAGAAGTCTACTAAACTTTTGAAGGCACACATTGATAAAATCTCGGTAGAATTATTATCCCATGCCAATGGAAGTAAAACATAGTAAAATCAAACCATTTTCTGTATGTAAGAGATTCACATACCACGCAAATTGCGGCCGTCCAATTCAACTTCATACATTCTTGGTTTGTGGATTCTTTAATAACATCCCACTATATCTCTTACTGTTGATTTATACAATAGCAAAAAGAAATTCCAATTAACAAGGTCTTTGAGCATTTGACAATTATTTGTCTATTGTTTTTTTTTTGGCCTGCATGGTCCAATTGGTTGTAGTGTAAAGCTTAATTTTCTCGGTTGTACCTCACATGGAGGAGAAAGAGCTTAGTTATTGAAGTTGTAAGCAAGTGAAGTGTTAAGTTATGAAATTTAGAGGCTATAGCGGACCTGATACATGTTATCGTCTTTATAATTAGTAAAATTAATAAAGTTTAAAGATCATCAACTCGTAATTGTACTTTATCCTACAATCATTTCACAATAAAATCACGATTACATACGTTATTTGGTATTTGGTATTTGGTATTTCGTATTTCGTATCTCAAGCTAAGTTATGTGGTATAAATGTTATATGCCTCTTAACGTTAGCATTGCGTTGACGCAAATAGTATCTCCATTTCATTGCAGAGCGTGTCAATTTATGTAAACTGTGTAGTTTCTTATTTTTATACTTAATTCCTGTTCCTACGTTACATTTACATTTGGCTACAAGGGGTAAGGCCACGATATTTTCTAGTGAGAATTTCAAAGTTTCTCGCTTGATCGACCCACAACAATAGATTTTTTAAAGTACACATTTGGCTATTCATGTGCATGCAAATTTACTGTGAGCCTTACATTTAGAGTAGCCGAAGTTAAAACGGCTTTTAGCCATTCACGTCCATTTATCGCTTACAGGACGTCTTGTCTAAATTTTAACCTTTGCATTTATAATAACACAACTAAATAACGTTGAAATACCGATAGTTTTTATTCAAGATCTCCTTGCACTGAAAAACTGTCAATGTTTCAAAACTTCATTTTAGTTTTCGATAAATTAATATAAAATAAGTGAGTTTATTTATGAATATTTTCTACCGATCTCGTGTCAAAAGCTTAGGCGAACTAGCGATTTTCAAGAATTTTTACATCATGGACTCTACATAAGGTATGATATCATTTCCCCCTTATTTTTTTCAATATCTAATGAGGTGGTAAAAATGAATCAAAGTAGGAAATTCTTTGAAAATATTTATAATAAAAATAAAAAATTCCCCCACCGCGATTACCCAATCAACTGATTATCTGATCAATCAATTTTTATTCTATTTGACTTCAATCAATTTCGGTTTAACACAATATTTATCCTACATCATTTGCCTTGGGAACTGCTCTCAATAATTAAATCTAAGAAACGTGAACTTCACAATTAGTGTTTCACATTTTTGATCTTTAAGAAGACTAGAACCATGTAGAAAAATTAAAATATTAAATTAAGTTGAATATCCTATTTTGCATCTATTTTTAAAAAGAGGCAACTTGTCCGAGCGGTTAAGGAGAAAGACTTGAAATCTTTTGGGCTATGCCC